>CM067368.1:23957515-23972515 GCA_034401795.1 Chaetoderma sp. LZ-2023a | reverse complement strand
ACACATCTTAGGTATATGGTTGCTTATGTCAAGAGGATGCAGGATAGTGACAGCGAGGTGACCAGGTCAAAGGGTCATGCCACTGTAGCCTTGCTATTTGACCATAACTCTTTCAATGTTAAATTTTTCCGTTTAGAAAACCATTTTGATTTATATTTCAGAATTACTTAATACTACTACTAGAAGTAATCTTGGACACGTGGTTTGCTATACCATAAGGAAGATTCGTGCTGATAGTGCTATCACTAGGTCAAAGCTCAAGGTCATTGTAACCCTAATAATTTATGTCTGTCATGTCTGTATTTCCAATGTTTCAATGTTAAGTTTTTGTTTGTTTTTTATTTTAAGATTGTTTAATCCTACATGAGGAAAACTTGGGAACATGGTGTGATGTACCATAATGAGGAAGCATGATGATAATGAGGTCAATAGGTCAAAGGCCATGACCATGACCATGCTAACATTGCTATTTGATCTCCGCGCTTTCAACATTAGGTTTTTTCGTTTAATAGAGCATTTACATTTATTTTTCAGGATTGGTTAATCCTATTGGAATTAAGCTTGGATACATGGTTACCTATAATGTTAGGAAGCGGCATGATAACATTGAGGTCACAAGGTCAAACGCCAAGGTAATTCTGACAAACGAGAGACAGGCGCAACATTTAATTCCCCGGAATTCTTGTTTTCATTATTAGTTTAATACTTATATTTATATATATATATGCCTATATATTTTGAATTTTATTATTAATTAGTTTGGTGCATTCAGAGATTGCGCTTTGGCCAAGACAGGACCGAATCAGACCCGATGTACCCGACCCACAAGGTAAAGCTTTATATTTTAAAATACTTTTTATTAAAAAAATTTAGTTTAGATGAAGGAAAAAAACCCCGTTTTCTCGGAACAATTAATATGTATATGTTATCTGACCTTTGCATTGTTGGATGATAATAAGATTGAGTAAAGCTAGGACAAAATATTGTTCTACATGCTGCTTAAATTCTCGTCGTGAAAATATGCGAATTAACACTACAGAGTAAAACGGTATTTCTCATTTCTTTATCCTAATATATTTATGACTCAATAGATTCAATAGCCTCATATTTAATGATCAGATGATCGTGGCTCATGGAGGTGTGTATGTGTGCGTGCGTGCGTATGTGTGAACACCTAAATCACACGGTAATTCACCCCCACCCCCTTGGCTACGCCACTGACTGGGTCTGTATTGGACCAATAACGCGGGATATGGCCAGGTATTTTCCCAGTAGCGGCGTTATTTGGTCACGTGTGGTATGTCACGTCCATCTGAATATTTTAGGCTATACGATTGTCCAAGAATATATATACACCTGTGCAAAAGTTAAGCACCAGCAAAAACAATAGAACGTAGAAACATGATGGTACAACTAGGCTGCCATACTTTTTGTCCCCGCGTTAGCTGACATAATTCCAAGTACGAAATGCACATGCATGCATGACTTCACGCCGCTTGATGCCCGTGCGTGGCGGGAAACAGCACACGTGTTCAGTTATGTAAAAGTCCAGTTTGAGGTGTAGAACATTACATACAGATTTAGGCGACAAGATTAGGAATTTTGTGTTCATGACCGTGGTTTGTTTGTACAGAGAGAATTAGCTCTTGATTGTGAACCGCTATGGCAAGACGAAGGTTAAGTGATCGTGTGAAATGGCAAATCATAGGCATGCATACCACTGGTATGTCATGCAGAGAGATTGGCAGACAGCTGAACATTAACCATACTGTAATCAGTCGTTTGATTGCAAAACATGGGCAAACTAACGAGGTGAAGGACAGGCCTAGATCTGGAAGACCGAAGAAGACTACTGCCCGTGATGATCGAGCCCTAGTACGCCTTGTTAGGAGATCTCCATTCACCAACAGCAGAGTGCTCAGCCAGCAATGGGAAACGCGCAATAGAGTGTCAATGTCTACCGTCAAAAGGAGACTGTATGCTGCTGGCATGAAAGCTAGGAGACCTGTCAGACATTCTCTCCTCACTGCACACCACAAAGAGGAGCGTCTGAGTTGGTGCAACGAAAGAAGACACTGGAACGAGATCCTGGAGACGGGTACACTTGTCCGATGAAAGTCGGTTCCTGCTTCATGCCACAGATGGTCGAACTCGTGTATGGAGGTCCAGACGCACGGCGTACGACCAACGTAACATCATGGAAGAAGTTCCATTTGGTGGATGTTCCGTTATGATATGGGGGTGCATCTCATTTGATTGTAAGCTGGATCTGTTGACTGTACCTGGAACACTAAATGGACAAAGATATCAAGATTCCATACTGGATAGAGTTGTGGTCCCTCATTTTGTAAATCATGCACCTGGAACCCACCCTATATTCATGGATGACAACGCCCGACCGTCATTATTAATACCGGGTATATCCACCTTGTGCCTGGATGACGGCCTGTACACGACGTCTCATGCTGGTCACCAACCGACTGATACGCCATTGTGGTATTCGTTGCCATTCAAGATGGAGTGCGTCTGTTAATTCCTGTAGGTTCTACACAGGAGGATCCCTCCTTCTCACCATGTTTCCCAGAATGTCCCAGATATGCTCAATAGGGTTCATGTCAGGGCTCCTTGCTGGCCATGGTAGGGTTTCGATGGCATTCTGGCGGAGGTATTCATGCACAGCTCTAGCACGATGTGGTCGGGCGTTGTCATCCATGAATATAGGGTGGGTTCCAGGTGCATGATTTACAAAATGAGGGACCACAACTCTATCCAGTATGGAATCTTGATATCTTTGTCCATTTAGTGTTCCAGGTACAGTCAACAGATCCAGCTTACAATCAAATGAGATGCACCCCCATATCATAACAGAACCTCCACCAAATGGAACTTCTTCCATGATGTTACGTTGGTCGTACGCCCTGCGTCTGGACCTCCATACACGAGTTCGACCATCTGTGGCATGAAGCAGGAACCGACTTTCATCGGACCAGTGTACCAGTCTCCAGGATCTCATGTTCCAGTGTCTTCTTTCGTTGCACCACCTCAGACGCTCCTCTTTGTGGTGTGCAGTGAGGAGAGGACGTCTGACAGGTCTCCTAGCTTTCATGCTAGCAGCATACAGTCTCCTTTTGACGGTAGACATTGACACTCTATTGCGCGTTTCCCATTGCTGGCTGAGCACTCTGAGATCTCCTAACAAGGCGTACTAGGGCTCGATCATCACGGGCAGTAGTCTTCTTCGGTCTTCCAGAACTAGGCCTGTCCTTCACCTCGTTAGTTTGCCCATGTTTTGCAATCAAACGACTGATTACAGTATGGTTAATGTTCAGCTGTCTGCCAATCTCTCTGCATGACATACCAGTGGTATGCATGCGGCATGCCTATGATTTGCCATTTCACACGATCACTTAACCTTCGTCTTGCCATAGCGGTTCACAATCAAGAGCTAATTCTCTCTGTACAAATAAACCACGGTCATGAACACAAAATTCCTAATCTTGTCGCCTAAATCTGTATGTAATGTTCTACACCTCAAACTGGACTTTTACATAACTGAACACGTGTGCTGTTTCCCGCCACGCACGGACATCAAGCGGCGTGAAGTCATGCATGCATGTGCATTTCGTACTTGGAATTATGTCAGCTAACGCGGGGACAAAAAGTATGGCAGCCTAGTTGTACCATCATGTTTCTACGTTCTATTGTTTTTGCTGGTGCTTAACTTTTGCACAGGTGTATATATATATATATATATATATATATTTATATTTATATATTACTCAAATGCAATTGATGAATTGGTGCCATATATACTCATACTATTCAACGGTATTTTTAAGAGTGGCATTTTCCCGAAAACATGGTCTGAGGGTATTCTAGTACCCTTGAATAAAAAGGGAAATATAAACGCCGTCAAAAACTATAGAGGGATAACTTTGTTAAAGGATAACTAAGCTCATCTCGTGATAGCTATTCAGGTGATCTATATGCCACTCACAAACCATGCCGGTAGTTTTAAGCTTTTTGTCATACCGCTTAAGAAAGATATTCAGTCTTTAGTAGCTAAATGTTGCTACATTTCTACAGCCTATTCTGGCTGTCATTATTTACTTTTCAACCAATCAGAAAACGAATAGCTTGTCTGCCTCGGTATATTCGCGCAGTCATAGAGGCGCCAGCTATAGTTTGGCAATGTGCTATAAAAGCAATCGTACAAGTAAGCTGTTGAATATTTTAAAACTAATTTGACTGGAAAATGTTGCTGCCATAGGCAGCAACAACTTCAAGTCAAATTAGTTTTAAAATGTTCAACGAGCTGAGTATTACTTAATAAAGAATGTAATGCATCGGCACTTACATGACATCACAAACTATAGCTTGAGGAGACAAAATGGTGGCGATCACTGTTCAACGTTTACGCGATATTACAAGACCGATAATTGTGATACAGATAACTGAATGTGACAGGATATAAATGATATGGAATCTATCAATCATAATCTATCGGTGCAGTATAACATTTGAGATGAGATTAGCATCCCTTTAAGTACAATTAGAAAATTATTTAAAAAAAGTTCTTAACAACAGGCTAAATACATGAGCAGAGGAAAGTGGTAAATATGTAGAAGCGCAGGCGGGATTTAGGGCGGGGCTAGGTACTGTAGACAATCTATTTGTTCTAAACGCTTTAATTTCTCACCTGATAAATAAAGGAAAAAAACTATTCTATTTTTATTGATTTCACCAAAGCGTTTGATTAGGCCTATGTAGTGCGAGATTGTTTATGGTATAAATTGTTAAAATTGGGAGTAAAGGGCAATATGAAAAACATTCTTATGTCAATGTATGAAACGGATAAGACGTCGGTGAGAGTAAATTCTATATTATCTAGATATTTTGAATGCAAAACCGGGGGTGAAACAAGGAAAGTTTGTCACCATTCCTGTTCGCGATGTATTTAAATGACTTGGAAAACGAGCTACTTAGAAAAGATTTCGATGGTATTGATTTAGTGTTTTTAAAGTTGTTCCTAATTCTGTATGTTGATGACATCATATTACTGTCTGAAAGTAGGGCCGATCTACAAAATGGGGTAGACATACTCTCTGAATACTGCAAGAAATGGTGTCTAACGATAAATATTGAGAAAAACAAAGACTATGGATTTTAGACGAGGCGAGGGGCGATTGAGACGAGATGATAAATGGCACGACAACGGAATCGAAATAGAAATAGTGACACGCTTTAAATATTTAGACTTGGTCTTTACCACCACTGGCTCATTCACGGAAGCACAAAAATGTCTAGCTGACCAAGGGCAAAAAGACATTTTCTCAATGTAAAAGATATGTAGCAAATTTATTAGATTAACACCTGGCCATTATTGTAAACTATTTGATAAATTAGTAGCACCTGTACTGTCATATAGCTGCGAGGTTTGGGGTTGTTATCAAGCATACGAAATAGAAAAATGTCACCTTAGATTTTGCAAAAAACCAGTTTCTTGTAAAACAGTCCACGCCAAATGACATTATCTACAGGGAGTTAGGAAGACTTCCGCTTCTTGTTTCAAGAGAGATAAGAATGATAAAATATTGCTTTAAGATTCTCGATTTTGTGAATAATAGGATAACGAAATGTGTATATATGGCACTGTACAATGACTGCATTGTAAATAATGAATATGAAAATTGGGTTTCACAGTTTAGAGATGTGTTATGTTTACGTGGTTGTAATTACATTTGGGAATCGGAATGTCAATATATGGACAGAAATTATTTTATTACGTTATACAAACAAAGGTCTTTAGACATGTTCCTCCAAGAGTGGAGGGGACGACTCAAACTAAGCAATAAAACTTTGTTTTATAAACATTTTTCTGACGAACTTACATACACATGTTATTTAGATAAGGTAAAGATTGAAAAACATCGGCTGGTTTTAAATAGAATTCGAACTGGATCTCATAGACTTCATGTAGAAACGGGTAGATGGCGCACGCCAATTTCAATTCCCCTAAATGTCCTTTCTGTAACGATATTGAGGACGAGTTTCATTTTATTATTCTATGTCCAATGTATTTAGATTTGAGGAAAAAGTATATCAAAAGGTATTACTGGTTTCGTCCAAATGTTCATAAACTATCACAGCTATTGCAGTCCGCTAACGGCAATGTTTTAAAGAAACTGGCAGCATATGTTTACAGCGCATTCCTGAAGCGTAATGAACTCAACGAATGAGCATTTTCACCCAAAAATTTGACAACGCAGTGGCATTATGTTGAGAATTACTTTGTAGGATAGTGTAGCGTTATGGGAGGAGAATTTGTATGCGTCAGGGTGAATGGGTAGGGGGTGCGACTTAAACGAATGTGCGTGCGTGCGTGCGTGCGTGCGTGCGTGCGTGCGTGCGTGCGTGCGTGCGTGCGTGCGTGTGTGTGCGCGCGCGTGTGTGTGCAGGGTTGCGTGGAGTGGGGAGTGAGTATAAGTGAGTGTTTGATACTGAAAACGAGAAGCTATTAGGTTATTAGTTTATCAACAGCATACAATTCGCGCACTTGATGATGACGCAAGGAGAATAGACATTGAAAATCTTCGGGAGGCAAATTGGTTTCCAAATATTCAGCATTTATTAATCTGTAAACTTCGCGCAATTTATATATTTACATTGATGTTTGTATTATATATTATTTACAATGATTATATATTTACGTATATATATATATAAATGTATGCGGGTATATATTAAAGCATTTATGTAAGTGACTGAATGTGGGTGTGTTGTGTGTGCGTGCGTGTGTAACGGTGTGTGGGTGGGTGCGGTTGCGTGCGTGCGTGCGTGCCCGTGTGTGTGCGTGTGCACGTGTTTGTGCGTGTGCACGTGTGTGTGAGTCAGCACATACATATGTTTTCCTAGTCATTCGCCAATACTAATTGTATCACTGTACACTCAAGGACCGATGGTCTATTGTGGAAATAAACTATAACTATATATATAAAATATAAATTTATCTCTGGCTTCATACCCAGTATTCACAGGGGTGGGGGTGGGGGTGGGGGTGGTGGTGGTGGTGGTGGTGGTGGAGGGTTGGTCTTTCCCGCGCGGAATTTCAATGCAGCACCAATGTAACAGCTGACTGATGTCTCAAACTCCACAGGCGTCACTGACTTGACTCGTACTCTCGCCTTGGTGTCTACATGCGGTAGTCTCACTAGTCGTAGCTAATCTTCATTGCAACTAGCCTGGCGTAGTACATCTAGGAGCTTTGCACGTTTAATTGTGTCGAATGCTCGTGACATGTCAATGTTCATTTTGTGGAAATCCCAGTGTTTGGACATGACTACCGACACAAGCATGTATTGAGCCCATGCAATGTCCGCGCAGCTGCGTCCACATTTGAAGCCAATTTGACATGATCCGGTGAAGTCACATCGATCTTGTCACGGATGAGCGCAGAGTGACTTGGATAGGATTTTCCGTATGCTTTTGAGGAGCACAATGGGCCGCGGATTGTCTGGGGAACAGGTGTCTTCTTGTGCTTCGGTAGTGCGATAAGGGTGTCTTGGCCTACAGCGTCAATGGGAAGGTGGTGCATAAAAGCTGAATTGATTAGGTGCGTGATGCGGTTTGAGATAATGTCACTTGCATATTTGAATAGTTCATTGCTCATGCCATCAGGTCCCGATGCACTTAGATTTATCTGGGATTTAAATGCCTTCTCAACCTCTGCTGTTTGAAATGGTGTTAATAATGGTATGTGGTCTCCTGAGAAGGGGTGCAAGGGCTCAACATCGTGGTCTGTGAACTGTTCCATGAACCATTCTCGAATCACCTCGGCTTTTCCCTGGTCAGTTCTGATAGTGTCCTTCAGAGTTGTGTACAGTGAGTGGTGGTGTGTAGTAGTAACTCTCGGGGCTCGGGTTGCCAGAAACTTTTTGTGACAGTAATCCGTGGCAGTGATTTCATCTGCTAGGGAGTCTGCTGGTTGAATAGCAAGGTCTTTTAAGCATTTGCTTACGTGGCACAGAATGTTATTGCGCTCCCGGCGTAGTTTGCTGCTGTCTTCGCTTTGGCAACTTTGATAGATGCGCAGCCAGAACGCTTTATACTCTGCTGACAGTTTTACTACTAGAGGGTCGTCAGTATACCTAGTTTGGTTGTTTTTAAGAACACCTATGGTGCTAGGATTGTAGCCGCCATTTTACATAGATATTTGCTGATGCCATTGTTTCAGCTTCTATTGTCTTCGCCGGTGCGCAGTTGTTGGTATAAAACCATTCATGTAATGCTAATCCGTTTCGCCTGGCTTCCGTTGTGAGCCCATAGAAGTGCATAAGCACCGTTCACTTGCACCAGAGGAAATGTACAACTAGTTTTGAACTAGTTCTATGTGCTCACCTTGAATGCCAGCATTAGAGTGTCTAGCATTAGCATTGCGAGAATGGTTTTATATCAACCATTGCGCACCGGAGAAGACAAAAGAGCCTGAAATAGAGGCGGATCATCTCGGGTAAAGTGGATGAATCATTTGTCTGAACCATCTGAAATAGAGCAAGGTGTTCGGCAAGGAGGAATGCTCTCACCCGACCACTAAAAACTGTTCATTAATGATATGCTCAACCAAACAACATCATCCAGATTTGGGTGCAAAACTGGATTTGGTACAATGCTCCTCACCTATACCTGCGCAGACGACGTAGCTATCATAGCAGACAGTGGGCAAGACCTACAAGGTCTCCTGAATATAGCAGGTAATTACAGCAAAATACATTTCTATGAACTCCAACCAACCAAAAGCGCAATACTGTCAACAAAATGAAAGGATAAGGTCATCCCAATAGTCGACTCTGCGTTACATCTCGGTATTCACAGAGACAACCCTATTGTTAAAGCTAACTCAACCGTACTGCCACACATCTAAAGCAAGAAGAACGATGTACTCACTACTGGGAACAGGCCTAGATGGAACAAATGACGTCGACCCAATAACTTCCTCTCTCCTAATAGATATATATGTTATACGAGTTCTACTCCGTGGTACTGAAATCCCAACATTGACGCACAGCAATTATGATCAACTCCATAACTTCTACAATAAATCCACGAAGCAGATCTTGTCGCCATCAGAGAGAGTAGCTCAACCAGCTTCATTCATATTACACGGAACTCTTCCTCTCGAAGCAAGAATACACCTACGTGTTCTGACACTACTGGAAAAAATATGCCAAAATGAGGATACTATCCTGTTTGATATGTCTTCGACAAACTATCATGAAGGGCCATAATAGCACGAACTGGTTCAGCAATGTGAAGAATATCTTAGCGCAGTGTTGACTTCCCTCTATCCATGTTTTACTTGATACACCTCCAACAAAATACAGGTGGAGGAAAATAATCAAATGAGCGATAGAATCCTACTGGACAGAAGAGTTTACCACTAAGGCAAAATTATATCCTTCAGGGAGATTTCTAGACCAGGAAGACTTAAAATCGGCAAAGCTTATCCTGTACTGAACTCTACCACCACAAGTGTCATTGATGTGAGATCATTACCATGACTCCTTAAGTTAATAACCGGAACGTATACCTTACAAGCTAATAGAGCCGTCTTTAACCAGTATGCGGTCAATGCTCAATGTCTGCTGTGCAGCAATGAACCTGAATCGCATGTTCATTTTCTAATGACATGCAATAGACTACGACAAATCAGAGAAGAATACCTAACATTACTCCAGACGACGATATGTCAGAACTGTAGACAAATATAGTGGAAACAATGAAGACCGTAAATACTTAATCCTCAACCCATACATCTCAGCAAAAACATGTTTGCATTGCCGGCATAACCCATAGAATCAGTCATTAGCTTCTACTAATTCATGACATGAGAACCAAAATCCTTAAATGACTTATGTAGTGAATGTGCGGAAGCATATATCCTGAAATTCAACAAATTTGTCCAATAACACGAACATCCGACATTAATACATAAAATGGCATTGACTTAATTAAAGCTCATGAGTCGCTAAGTGTGTAAAACTCGATATACGAGGTGCTTCTGAATACAGGTGGAAACTACGATTTACGATTACGAATGGTGCCCGCAAATATCTATCTAAAATGGCGGCTACAGTCCTAGTTACTTAACGTTGCTAAAGTAACACATAATCCAAAATTTAGCATCATTTATGAATAGATGAGAACATTAAGCATATACATTCGGACAAATCCTTTCATATAATGAGTTAGCATGGCACAATTAAACATGTTTGCATCAAACGATCAAGGTCAGTGTGATAATGATGATAATCAATGATGTTTTCAACAATAACATTTTGCTGTTGCCTCAATTTAGCAGTTAATATCTCATGTGTTAAACATAAAGCACTCGAACTTGGAAACTTACTAATTAGAGGGGATGAGACAATTACTTTGGGGTCAAAAGGTCAAAAGTCATGGTCATTGATAAGTATTGATAAGTGTATCGATAAGCCTTCTATATTTATTTTATGTTTGAAGGCAAGCTTCATAGTTCATTGCAAACTCATAAAGTCGATTTTCATGGTTGCATTGCAACCACATTTATGTTTAGTTTTTCCAGAGTCAACATGAAGAGGTTTTATGCTATCACTTTGACTATGTGGCAGAGAAATACAAACAGATAATCGAACATTTAGTGAAAAACAGACTTATGCTAGGTATCGGGGAACAGAACAAGAAAACAGGCAAAACTCGTTACAGCAGTGCACACACTTTCTTGAAGATGTGGAACCTGCAAAATAAACTGTTACTAATATTGGATGTCTGCATATTTTTCAACATGAAAAAGAAGTGAACCACTGCAGGAAATTCTGTATATATCCCAGGATAAGGATGAACCTAGTTACACCTGTAATGAAGGATATATATTGATGTCCGTGAAAATGGAATTAATGAAAGCTGTGACGATGGTGATGCTGGGTTTTCCCATCTCCTGAAAGGAATGGGTTTATGGTGTTGTTTGGCGCTGAAATTGTTATTAGTCCCCTACCGGTAAAACCGGGGGGGGGGGGGGGGGGGGGAAACTATAGGTTTGCACTCCATCTGTCCATCTGTCCATCCATCCGTCAGTCCACCCGTCCGTCCGCCCGTCTGCCCGCCCGTCTGTCCGTCTATACATCTGTCCGTCTGTCTCAGTTGGTTTTCCACACTTTTTTTCGCAGTCCTTCAAGGTATTTAACTGAGAATTGGTTTATTGCTTTGTTATGAGAAGTTACAGACCCAGTTCGAGTTTAAGTTATGTCCCCTTTCGATTTAGGAAACATGAAAAATATTAGCTTTCCGCACTTTTTTCGCACTCCTTCAAGATATTTAAGCGAAAATCGGTGCATCGCTTTAGTATAAGGAGTTACAGAGCAAGTACAAGTTTCAGTCATTTTCGTCAATTTTTCATGGAGTCATGCCACCTTTCGACTATATGAAATACGAAAAATATTAGTTTTCCACACTTTTTTTCGCAGTCTTTCAAGATATTGTACTAGGAATTGCTAGATAGCTTTGTTATGAGAAGTTACAGAGCAAGTTCGAGTTTCAGGTGTATGTGTCAATTTTTCATGGAGTTATGCCCCCTTTCGATTTAGGAAATATGAAATACGAAATAATATGAAAATATTAGCTTTCCGCACTTTTTTTCGCACTCCTTCAAGGTATTTAAGCGAAGATAAGTGCATCGTTTTAGTATAAGGACTTACTGAGCAAGTTCGAGTTTCAAACATTTTCGTCAATATTTCATGGACTTATGCTCCCTTTCGACTTATGCAATACGAAAAATATTAGTTTTCCGCACATTTTCGCGGTCTTTCAAGATATTATACTGAGAATTGCTTACATTGCTTTGTTATGAGAAGTTACAGACCAAGTTCGAGTTTCAGGCATATGCGTAAATTTGTGATGGAGTTATGCCCCCCTTTCGACCTATGAAATACGAAAAATATTAGTTTTCCGCCGTTTTTCTCGCAGTCTTTCAAGATATTCAACTGAGAATTGGTACATTACTTTATTATGAGAAATTACCGACCAAGTTCGGGTTTCAGTCGTTTGCGTCATTTTGATTTAGTTATGTCCCCTTTCGACTTATGAAATACAAACATATCAGCTTTCAAGACTTTCGTTCTCCTTCACTATATATAACTGAGACTTGGTTTATTGGTATGTTATGAGAAGTTACAGATGAAGTTCGAGCTTCAGCTGCTTTTGACAACTTCTGACAACTTTTAATGACATTTTTGACTGTCAATCTCTAACGATTTATATCACCAGGTAGGGGACAAGTATTGCAAAGCAATACTTACAGAATGCTTGTTTATTCAGGGGTGGGTGGGGTGGGCGGGCTGAGGAGTGTGGTCGTTGGAGTAGATTGACTAGTTGGTCCTTCATAAGTCTTTCTCTGTGTGCTAGTTCTTCTTCCTTTCGTTCGCTGATCATACCGCCAGTCCTATAAGTGACTATCGACATGATCATAAGCGTGCTAGTCATGTTAGGGCTTTTGCTCTCAGTTAGTTTTGTAAATTGTATATCATGTACCTGTGTTTGGAGAGCATTATAATTTTTCTTCATTTCTTGTGTCGCCTGCCCTTTGAGGATGAAGTAACTTATCTTAGTCTGATATTTGACAAAAGACTAACCTGGAAGGTGCAAATCAGAAAAGCTGATGGTATAGCCAAGCGAAGACTGGCAGTTATGCGGAAGCTCTCTGGAACAAAATTGGGAGCTAACATGAAAATTCTGAAACAGGTTTACTCTGGATCAGTTAGGCCAATCATCGAATACGGCTCATCATCATGGATGACAGCTGCTACAAGCACCCTTCAGACATTGGATAAGGTTCAAAATCAGGCTCTTTGTATCATAACAGGGTCTATGAAGACCACTCCAATAGCAGCGATGGATGAACTTACCAATATCCAGCCACTCCAGCAGAGACGAGAAATCAAGGCCGAGATTCAATACGAGAAATTCAAATTGATGCCTCGCCATCCCATGCATATGCTGACTCACCAAATGTCTAGAGGAAGGCTCAAAAGGAATAATTTCTTATTAACATCAAAGAAAATTGAAGAAACAGAGAGTCGGACATCTTCCCCCAGATGTAGAGACATAACTGCTATCTCTGAGAGGGAACCGTGGAAAGCTTATGAAATAGAAAACATAATTTCAGTCTGGCCCTCGATTCCGGGGATTGAAAGCAAGGGAGATCAAGCAGAGGTGACAAACAAAGTTCTTGCATTGAGTCATATTGCAGGAAACTACCCTGAGGAAGAATGGATACATGTTTATACAGATGGATCAGCTATCCAGGCTGTCAAGAATGGAGGGGCAGGTGCTCACATTCGGTTTCCATGTGGAGATATAACAGACTCATGCTTGCCAACAGGGAAGCACTGTAGTAATTACACTGCAGAAATCCAGGCACTGATCTTAGCTAGCCAAATGCTGATACAACATAAAACCAGAAATGAAAATATCGTCTTCCTGACAGACTCCCTCTCAGCGCTTCAGGCGCTGGAGAGTGGAAATGAAAGTACAGATTTAATTCATGAAAATCTTATGCAACTGCCTAAGGAGAACAATGCCAACTTACAGTGGATCCCCTCGCATTGTGGAATATTAGGAAATGACAAAGCTGATCAACTGGCTAAGAAAGGTTCAAATAAAGAAGAATTCAACCGTGAGGTTGACTTTGAAGAACTGAAGTATATCATTAAAGCCACCAGAACCACCAGCAGGCAGCATAATGATACAATACACAGCCTCAATAGGGAGGATCAGACATGTATCTTCAGATTGAGGACTGGTCACAATCGTCTCAATACACATCTTCACCGTCTCAAGATTACAGATTCTGCACTGTGGGTGTCGGCAGTCAGAAGAAACAGCAGAACATCTCTTGCAGCACTGCCAGCGATATGAACAGGCTAGGAGAAACGTCTGGCCTATTGAAGTATCTTTTGAAGAGAAGATTAGAGGAAGAGACAGTTTGATGACCACTTCAGCTTTCATGCACCAAATAAGGAAAACAGTCTAAGATTACTGTCATGAGAAAGATGAACACAAGAAGAAAAAGTATATCCTGTAGAACCTCTACAAGAATATAATTAAATGTATGCTTATCCAAATCAACCGTTTCTTCCATGGCAGTATCACTTATTATGCTGTCACTGGAGGACCCTGCTAAGTTGCTGTTTTCCTCAGTGTCTTCTACTGCATGGCCTAATGTGAGTGTAGATTGAACAGCAGGTTCTGCAATGTCCTCCTCTGATACTGTATGTGTGGGGTTATCTGGTAGGTCGTCAGTGTTGCTGTTGACTGGTGTATGTGTTGTATCTGTGCCGTCACCCTCCGGTATTAGGTTGCCTGTTGGTACCTTGGTTCTGTCGCTATCAGGATAACTTATCTGGATTTGTGGTGAGTTGACGGATGAACTTAACACACAATATCATGCTTATTCAAGTGCCATGTCTGAAATTCTGTTATGTGGTCCGAGATGATTACACACTCGATGTCAAGACAGTGAGCATATAAGACGTTAGGGGTGTACAGCTGTAATGCCTCCAGCCCTTACAGTCAAAGCATCATATCATATAGCGATCGTTGGCTGACTTACAACTGCATTCTGGCTGTCCTACTGGTCTGCCAGTATTTCATTTGAACTGATAAGTTGTACCATTGTCAGCTTTACTCATGCCTGTATCCGCTGCAGCTACACTATCACCGCTTCCAGGTGGATATGTCATGGGCGTTTTGATGACATTGCTCTGCTCTGGGGAACCTTTGATGCATTTCTTGCCAGTGCTGCGAAATGTGTGCCGACTCGTATCTTGTCGCATTCGTCGCATAGCCACAGGTCCGAGACCCTCCACTGTGTGGGCTTCCCAGGCACATGACAATCGAAGCACCCCATACTAATGTTGTATTAGATTGGCAAAGAAGTTTCACTCACTGAGTCTCAAGCGCCACTCAAGA
>CM067368.1:23705893-23957015 GCA_034401795.1 Chaetoderma sp. LZ-2023a | reverse complement strand
CCCGTGTGTGTGCGTGTGCACGTGTTTGTGCGTGTGCACGTGTGTGTGAGTCAGCACATACATATGTTTTCCTAGTCATTCGCCAATACTAATTGTATCACTGTACACTCAAGGACCGATGGTCTATTGTGGAAATAAACTATAACTATATATATAAAATATAAATTTATCTCTGGCTTCATACCCAGTATTCACAGGGGTGGGGGTGGGGTGGGGGTGGTGGTGGTGGTGGTGGTGGTGGAGGGTTGGTCTTTCCCGCGCGGAATTTCAATGCAGCACCAATGTAACAGCTGACTGATGTCTCAAACTCCACAGGCGTCACTGACTTGACTCGTACTCTCGCCTTGGTGTCTACATGCGGTAGTCTCACTAGTCGTAGCTAATCTTCATTGCAACTAGCCTGGCGTAGTACATCTAGGAGCTTTGCACGTTTAATTGTGTCGAATGCTCGTGACATGTCAATGTTCATTTTGTGGAAATCCCAGTGTTTGGACATGACTACCGACACAAGCATGTATTGAGCCCATGCAATGTCCGCGCAGCTGCGTCCACATTTGAAGCCAATTTGACATGATCCGGTGAAGTCACATCGATCTTGTCACGGATGAGCGCAGAGTGACTTGGATAGGATTTTCCGTATGCTTTTGAGGAGCACAATGGGCCGCGGATTGTCTGGGGAACAGGTGTCTTCTTGTGCTTCGGTAGTGCGATAAGGGTGTCTTGGCCTACAGCGTCAATGGGAAGGTGGTGCATAAAAGCTGAATTGATTAGGTGCGTGATGCGGTTTGAGATAATGTCACTTGCATATTTGAATAGTTCATTGCTCATGCCATCAGGTCCCGATGCACTTAGATTTATCTGGATTTAAATGCCTTCTCAACCTCTGCTGTTTGAAATGGTGTTAATAATGGTATGTGGTCTCCTGAGAAGGGGTGCAAGGGCTCAACATCGTGGTCTGTGAACTGTTCCATGAACCATTCTCGAATCACCTCGGCTTTTCCCTGGTCAGTTCTGATAGTGTCCCTTCAGAGTTGTGTACAGTGAGTGGTGGTGTGTAGTAGTAACTCTCGGGGCTCGGGTTGCCAGAAACTTTTTGTGACAGTAATCCGTGCAGTGATTTCATCTGCTAGGGAGTCTGCTGGTTGAATAGCAAGGTCTTTTAAGCATTTGCTTACGTGGCACAGAATGTTATTGCGCTCCCGGCGTAGTTTGCTGCTGTCTTCGCTTTGGCAACTTTGATAGATGCGCAGCCAGAACGCTTTATACTCTGCTGACAGTTTTACTACTAGAGGGTCGTCAGTATACCTAGTTTGGTTGTTTTTTAAGAACACCTATGGTGCTAGGATTGTAGCCGCCATTTTACATAGATATTTGCTGATGCCATTGTTTCAGCTTCTATTGTCTTCGCCGGTGCGCAGTTGTTGGTATAAAACCATTCATGTAATGCTAATCCGTTTCGCCTGGCTTCCGTTGTGAGCCCATAGAAGTGCATAAGCACCGTTCACTTGCACCAGAGGAAATGTACAACTAGTTTTGAACTAGTTCTATGTGCTCACCTTGAATGCCAGCATTAGAGTGTCTAGCATTAGCATTGCGAGAATGGTTTTATATCAACCATTGCGCACCGGAGAAGACAAAAGAGCCTGAAATAGAGGCGGATCATCTCGGGTAAAGTGGATGAATCATTTGTCTGAACCATCTGAAATAGAGCAAGGTGTTCGGCAAGGAGGAATGCTCTCACCCGACCACTAAAAACTGTTCATTAATGATATGCTCAACCAAACAACATCATCCAGATTTGGGTGCAAAACTGGATTTGGTACAATGCTCCTCACCTATACCTGCGCAGACGACGTAGCTATCATAGCAGACAGTGGGCAAGACCTACAAGGTCTCCTGAATATAGCAGGTAATTACAGCAAAATACATTTCTATGAACTCCAACCAACCAAAAGCGCAATACTGTCAACAAAATGAAAGGATAAGGTCATCCCAATAGTCGACTCTGCGTTACATCTCGGTATTCACAGAGACAACCCTATTGTTAAAGCTAACTCAACCGTACTGCCACACATCTAAAGCAAGAAGAACGATGTACTCACTACTGGGAACAGGCCTAGATGGAACAAATGACGTCGACCCAATAACTTCCTCTCTCCTAATAGATATATATGTTATACGAGTTCTACTCCGTGGTACTGAAATCCCAACATTGACGCACAGCAATTATGATCAACTCCATAACTTCTACAATAAATCCACGAAGCAGATCTTGTCGCCATCAGAGAGAGTAGCTCAACCAGCTTCATTCATATTACACGGAACTCTTCCTCTCGAAGCAAGAATACACCTACGTGTTCTGACACTACTGGAAAAAATATGCCAAAATGAGGATACTATCCTGTTTGATATGTCTTCGACAAACTATCATGAAGGGCCATAATAGCACGAACTGGTTCAGCAATGTGAAGAATATCTTAGCGCAGTGTTGACTTCCCTCTATCCATGTTTTACTTGATACACCTCCAACAAAATACAGGTGGAGGAAAATAATCAAATGAGCGATAGAATCCTACTGGACAGAAGAGTTTACCACTAAGGCAAAATTATATCCTTCAGGGAGATTTCTAGACCAGGAAGACTTAAAATCGGCAAAGCTTATCCTGTACTGAACTCTACCACCACAAGTGTCATTGATGTGAGATCATTACCATGACTCCTTAAGTTAATAACCGGAACGTATACCTTACAAGCTAATAGAGCCGTCTTTAACCAGTATGCGGTCAATGCTCAATGTCTGCTGTGCAGCAATGAACCTGAATCGCATGTTCATTTTCTAATGACATGCAATAGACTACGACAAATCAGGAGAAGAATACCTAACATTACTCCAGACGACGATATGTCAGAACTGTAGACAAATATAGTGGAAACAATGAAGACCGTAAATACTTAATCCTCAACCCATACATCTCAGCAAAAACATGTTTGCATTGCCGGCATAACCCATAGAATCAGTCATTAGCTTCTACTAATTCATGACATGAGAACCAAAATCCTTAAATGACTTATGTAGTGAATGTGCGGAAGCATATATCCTGAAATTCAACAAATTTGTCCAATAACACGAACATCCGACATTAATACATAAAATGGCATTGACTTAATTAAAGCTCATGAGTCGCTAAGTGTGTAAAACTCGATATACGAGGTGCTTCTGAATACAGGTGGAAACTACGATTTACGATTACGAATGGTGCCCGCAAATATCTATCTAAAATGGCGGCTACAGTCCTAGTTACTTAACGTTGCTAAAGTAACACATAATCCAAAATTTAGCATCATTTATGAATAGATGAGAACATTAAGCATATACATTCGGACAAATCCTTTCATATAATGAGTTAGCATGGCACAATTAAACATGTTTGCATCAAACGATCAAGGTCAGTGTGATAATGATGATAATCAATGATGTTTTCAACAATAACATTTTGCTGTTGCCTCAATTTAGCAGTTAATATCTCATGTGTTAAACATAAAGCACTCGAACTTGGAAACTTACTAATTAGAGGGGATGAGACAATTACTTTGGGGTCAAAAGGTCAAAAGTCATGGTCATTGATAAGTATTGATAAGTGTATCGATAAGCCTTCTATATTTATTTTATGTTTGAAGGCAAGCTTCATAGTTCATTGCAAACTCATAAAGTCGATTTTCATGGTTGCATTGCAACCACATTTATGTTTAGTTTTTCCAGAGTCAACATGAAGAGGTTTTATGCTATCACTTTGACTATGTGGCAGAGAAATACAAACAGATAATCGAACATTTAGTGAAAAACAGACTTATGCTAGGTATCGGGGAACAGAACAAGAAAACAGGCAAAACTCGTTACAGCAGTGCACACACTTTCTTGAAGATGTGGAACCTGCAAAATAAACTGTTACTAATATTGGATGTCTGCATATTTTTCAACATGAAAAAGAAGTGAACCACTGCAGGAAATTCTGTATATATCCCAGGATAAGGATGAACCTAGTTACACTGTAATGAAGGATATATATTGATGTCCGTGAAAATGGAATTAATGAAAGCTGTGACGATGGTGATGCTGGGTTTTCCCATCTCCTGAAAGGAATGGGTTTATGGTGTTGTTTGGCGCTGAAATTGTTATTAGTCCCCTACCGGTAAAACCGGGGGGGGGGGGGGGGGGGAAACTATAGGTTTGCACTCCATCTGTCCATCTGTCCATCCATCCGTCAGTCCACCCGTCCGTCCGCCCGTCTGCCCGCCCGTCTGTCCGTCTATACATCTGTCCGTCTGTCTCAGTTGGTTTTCCACACTTTTTTTCGCAGTCCTTCAAGGTATTTAACTGAGAATTGGTTTATTGCTTTGTTATGAGAAGTTACAGACCCAGTTCGAGTTTAAGTTATGTCCCCTTTCGATTTAGGAAACATGAAAAATATTAGCTTTCCGCACTTTTTTCGCACTCCTTCAAGATATTTAAGCGAAAATCGGTGCATCGCTTTAGTATAAGGAGTTACAGAGCAAGTACAAGTTTCAGTCATTTTCGTCAATTTTTCATGGAGTCATGCCACCTTTCGACTATATGAAATACGAAAAATATTAGTTTTCCACACTTTTTTTCGCAGTCTTTCAAGATATTGTACTAGGAATTGCTAGATAGCTTTGTTATGAGAAGTTACAGAGCAAGTTCGAGTTTCAGGTGTATGTGTCAATTTTTCATGGAGTTATGCCCCCTTTCGATTTAGGAAATATGAAATACGAAATAATATGAAAATATTAGCTTTCCGCACTTTTTTTCGCACTCCTTCAAGGTATTTAAGCGAAGATAAGTGCATCGTTTTAGTATAAGGACTTACTGAGCAAGTTCGAGTTTCAAACATTTTCGTCAATATTTCATGGACTTATGCTCCCTTTCGACTTATGCAATACGAAAAATATTAGTTTTCCGCACATTTTCGCGGTCTTTCAAGATATTATACTGAGAATTGCTTACATTGCTTTGTTATGAGAAGTTACAGACCAAGTTCGAGTTTCAGGCATATGCGTAAATTTGTGATGGAGTTATGCCCCCCTTTCGACCTATGAAATACGAAAAATATTAGTTTTCCGCCGTTTTTCTCGCAGTCTTTCAAGATATTCAACTGAGAATTGGTACATTACTTTATTATGAGAAATTACCGACCAAGTTCGGGTTTCAGTCGTTTGCGTCATTTTGATTTAGTTATGTCCCCTTTCGACTTATGAAATACAAACATATCAGCTTTCAAGACTTTCGTTCTCCTTCACTATATATAACTGAGACTTGGTTTATTGGTATGTTATGAGAAGTTACAGATGAAGTTCGAGCTTCAGCTGCTTTTGACAACTTCTGACAACTTTTAATGACATTTTTGACTGTCAATCTCTAACGATTTATATCACCAGGTAGGGGACAAGTATTGCAAAGCAATACTTACAGAATGCTTGTTTATTCAGGGGTGGGTGGGGTGGGCGGGCTGAGGAGTGTGGTCGTTGGAGTAGATTGACTAGTTGGTCCTTCATAAGTCTTTCTCTGTGTGCTAGTTCTTCTTCCTTTCGTTCGCTGATCATACCGCCAGTCCTATAAGTGACTATCGACATGATCATAAGCGTGCTAGTCATGTTAGGGCTTTTGCTCTCAGTTAGTTTTGTAAATTGTATATCATGTACCTGTGTTTGGAGAGCATTATAATTTTTCTTCATTTCTTGTGTCGCCTGCCCTTTGAGGATGAAGTAACTTATCTTAGTCTGATATTTGACAAAAGACTAACCTGGAAGGTGCAAATCAGAAAAGCTGATGGTATAGCCAAGCGAAGACTGGCAGTTATGCGGAAGCTCTCTGGAACAAAATTGGGAGCTAACATGAAAATTCTGAAACAGGTTTACTCTGGATCAGTTAGGCCAATCATCGAATACGGCTCATCATCATGGATGACAGCTGCTACAAGCACCCTTCAGACATTGGATAAGGTTCAAAATCAGGCTCTTTGTATCATAACAGGGTCTATGAAGACCACTCCAATAGCAGCGATGGATGAACTTACCAATATCCAGCCACTCCAGCAGAGACGAGAAATCAAGGCCGAGATTCAATACGAGAAATTCAAATTGATGCCTCGCCATCCCATGCATATGCTGACTCACCAAATGTCTAGAGGAAGGCTCAAAAGGAATAATTTCTTATTAACATCAAAGAAAATTGAAAGAAACAGAGAGTCGGACATCTTCCCCAGATGTAGAGACATAACTGCTATCTCTGAGAGGGAACCGTGGAAAGCTTATGAAATAGAAAACATAATTTCAGTCTGGCCCTCGATTCCGGGGATTGAAAGCAAGGGAGATCAAGCAGAGGTGACAAACAAAGTTCTTGCATTGAGTCATATTGCAGGAAACTACCCTGAGGAAGAATGGATACATGTTTATACAGATGGATCAGCTATCCAGGCTGTCAAGAATGGAGGGGCAGGTGCTCACATTCGGTTTCCATGTGGAGATATAACAGACTCATGCTTGCCAACAGGGAAGCACTGTAGTAATTACACTGCAGAAATCCAGGCACTGATCTTAGCTAGCCAAATGCTGATACAACATAAAACCAGAAATGAAAATATCGTCTTCCTGACAGACTCCCTCTCAGCGCTTCAGGCGCTGGAGAGTGGAAATGAAAGTACAGATTTAATTCATGAAAATCTTATGCAACTGCCTAAGGAGAACAATGCCAACTTACAGTGGATCCCCTCGCATTGTGGAATATTAGGAAATGACAAAGCTGATCAACTGGCTAAGAAAGGTTCAAATAAAGAAGAATTCAACCGTGAGGTTGACTTTGAAGAACTGAAGTATATCATTAAAGCCACCAGAACCACCAGCAGGCAGCATAATGATACAATACACAGCCTCAATAGGGAGGATCAGACATGTATCTTCAGATTGAGGACTGGTCACAATCGTCTCAATACACATCTTCACCGTCTCAAGATTACAGATTCTGCACTGTGGGTGTCGGCAGTCAGAAGAAACAGCAGAACATCTCTTGCAGCACTGCCAGCGATATGAACAGGCTAGGAGAAACGTCTGGCCTATTGAAGTATCTTTTGAAGAGAAGATTAGAGGAAGAGACAGTTTGATGACCACTTCAGCTTTCATGCACCAAATAAGGAAAACAGTCTAAGATTACTGTCATGAGAAAGATGAACACAAGAAGAAAAAGTATATCCTGTAGAACCTCTACAAGAATATAATTAAATGTATGCTTATCCAAATCAACCGTTTCTTCCATGGCAGTATCACTTATTATGCTGTCACTGGAGGACCCTGCTAAGTTGCTGTTTTCCTCAGTGTCTTCTACTGCATGGCCTAATGTGAGTGTAGATTGAACAGCAGGTTCTGCAATGTCCTCCTCTGATACTGTATGTGTGGGGTTATCTGGTAGGTCGTCAGTGTTGCTGTTGACTGGTGTATGTGTTGTATCTGTGCCGTCACCCTCCGGTATTAGGTTGCCTGTTGGTACCTTGGTTCTGTCGCTATCAGGATAACTTATCTGGATTTGTGGTGGAGTTGACGGATGAACTTAACACACAATATCATGCTTATTCAAGTGCCATGTCTGAAATTCTGTTATGTGGTCCGAGATGATTACACACTCGATGTCAAGACAGTGAGCATATAAGACGTTAGGGGTGTACAGCTGTAATGCCTCCAGCCCTTACAGTCAAAGCATCATATCATATAGCGATCGTTGGCTGACTTACAACTGCATTCTGGCTGTCCTACTGGTCTGCCAGTATTTTCATTTGAACTGATAAGTTGTACCATTGTCAGCTTTACTCATGCCTGTATCCGCTGCAGCTACACTATCACCGCTTCCAGGTGGATATGTCATGGGCGTTTTGATGACATTGCTCTGCTCTGGGGAACCTTTGATGCATTTCTTGCCAGTGCTGCGAAATGTGTGCCGACTCGTATCTTGTCGCATTCGTCGCATAGCCACAGGTCCGAGACCCTCCACTGTGTGGGCTTCCCAGGCACATGACAATCGAAGCACCCCATACTAATGTTGTATTAGATTGGCAAAGAAAGTTTCACTCACTGAGTCTCAAGCGCCACTCAAGATTTGATATTACACTTTTTTGGGATGTCACTCAGCTATGTTCTGATCAATGGTCTTGGACGAGTTGTATTGGCTCAACAGTCAGGTTCGATAACTGATATTTTCCCCAATGTATAGCTTCGTTGGGGTGTAACCCAGTCCTGATAAGGACTTTCTCCAAACAAAAGGGAAATGAATTACACAGTGAGAACACAAACTGACAACTGATTTGTACAGTGGCAGTTATTAGACGAAAACTGGTACATTTTTTATACAAAAGAATTTTCTGCCAGAAAACAGATAGGTTACAATGTTTTTTCTAAAAGTTATAATGCAATTGTCTTATGATAATTTGAAGTAGATTTTCGAGGTGGAATACTGTGTTGCTATGGCAACTTAATTCCAAACAACACACGATGGTTGAACAAAACTGGTGTCGTGACTCTGAACAGAAATTAAATATTTAGAATATTTCGACAGATTAAACAGGTATTAAATTAAGAAAATTACATATGGATGCACTGAATTCTGGCTATAGAAATGTATTCAGTCGATAAAGTTTTGGTTTATTTGAATGAATTCTTCTTGTTGAAGTATGATCATTCCTGGACAACATGTACATACCTGTAATGAGGAAAAATCAATTTCCTGAAAACTATATGTAAGGTGTTGAATATTTTGAAACTAATTTGACTGGATGCTGTTGTGCGCTACACAGCAACAGCCCCGTGATAACATTCACATATGGGCACATATGGGGCGGATCCGGGCATCTGGACAAAGGAATACCCAGATGGGGGTAATTTATTTATCCAGATGTGCCCCATAAGTGGATGCGGACATTGAGGCTAAGTAATAGTCCGAGTACACATGCAAATCCTAAGAAGTCCTGACAAGATAATTAAATCTAGTCATATGGGACCAAGATGGTCATTGGGCGCAGACAAGACATATGGGCTCATATGCGTCCCATATGTAAATGTTATCGAGGTTATCGGGGAAACTTCGTTTCAAAATAGTCAACAGAATCTTTATTAAATGGTAAATGCATACAATTCGTACAGTTTGTTGGTCTATTCCAGGGTTAAGGCTATTATTCTCAATTATGATAGTGGATTGTGACACTGTATTGTGACGTCAACATGTATATGTCACGTAGACATTATGACGTCATATAAGTGATCGATAAACTGATGATGATGAGTATGGGATCGAAACAGTAGCATTTGAATTCGAATCTCGTGCCAGAGGTGAGCGCTCTAGACCACTGAGCTAAGCATTTCTGAACGCGCTAACCACTGCGCCACGCAGCATCTGGCAACAGTGTTAGGTTTCGGTCTGGTTTTTAAGTGTTTTTAAAAAATTTAATTTAAGATTTATTTCTGAGCCGTTTCGCCTATTGAAAAAATGTGATTTGGACCAAGAAATGATTAATTAAAAGGTTAAACCAAAGTCCAAAACAAAACAGCTTTATAAATTTGTGCTGTTGTTGGTCAAATTCTTTATAATCATTTGTTAAGCTTACGGTACTAGTTTTCGTGTCATGAAACAATTATTGAAGGGTTTATGACTTTATCTATAGCCGTTATGCACGTTCATCTCTTTTGCAATATTGCAAGCCTGAGATTCACGTTAATTCAGGCATTTGCCTGAGATGATGTTAAGCAGTTAGTACCAGCACCCTGGAATGGCAAATGCTTGACATCTTAGAATGGCAAAGTCGACAAGCTCGTACGTAGCAAAGTTGCTCGCCTAGTAATATTTTGCAAAATCAACAGTAATTCAGTGGCAGTAAACATGAGGAGCAACCTGGTGAAATCACTCTGCCAGAAGCAGTGCCGGTGCAAGGATCGAATATGGCACCCTAGACAGGTCCCTGATAGCAAGCGAATGTTGGCCCAATGGTTACCACGTATGCTGGGCCAATGTAATTTTGCTCATCGGCCCAACTTTGGCAATACGTTATTGGGCCAACATGGACCAACGGTCATAAATCTATGAAGATAGTTAAAATAGCACACCAGAAAGCATAAGTTAAAACTTTTAAAATTAGGTGA
Organism: Chaetoderma sp. LZ-2023a; assembly: GCA_034401795.1. Classification (NCBI taxonomy): domain Eukaryota; kingdom Metazoa; phylum Mollusca; class Caudofoveata; order Chaetodermatida; family Chaetodermatidae; genus Chaetoderma; species Chaetoderma sp. LZ-2023a. The sequence continues at coordinate 23,946,821 of CM067368.1, read as the reverse complement.
ATATTATGTTGATTTTGTTTGATTTACTGTGAAATTTCCTATGCTGGCTCAACGTTGGCTCAACATTGGCAAACATGTGATACAGCCTATGTTGGACCAATGTAATGCCACCTGCGATCTGACAACCTGTTGCCAATGTTGGCCCAACGTCTACATGTTATCTGGGGTGGTCGTGGGGGTTGTGGGTGTTGCCCCCTAAAATAGTAACAGTTATCAGTCTGGCAGCCAGTGATAGTGTCTCCATGATGCCTTGCCTGAAGCATGTGAGAAACCCCTAAAGGTCCATATTTACCCGCAAAAATGTAGCAGGTGGCTTCTGCTAGCGTCAAGATGACACGTACTGTCTGGAGCTTGTCCTTGGTGATCCGAAGAACCGTATCGATTTTGGGGACAAACGGTCAAGGGTTAAGATCACAGTGACCCAATTAATGACATTAGATTGCGTTACTGGATGATACTCAAACAGTCAAATGCCAGGGTCAGGGTGACTCAATTAATGACATTGTGTTTCCGGTTGATAACTGGAGTCTTATTGAAGGGATCTTTCCCAATCTTGGGGAGCTTGTACTTGGTGTTCCAAAGAACGCTATCGATTTTGGGGTCAAGGTCATGGAGACTGAATTAATGATATAATATTGCATTTCCGGATGATACCTCGAGTCTTATTGAAGGATCTTTACAAATCTTGGTTGCGAGGTTCTCCTTAGTGTTCCGAAGGGCGCTATCTATGTTGGGGTCAAATGTCAAGGTCACAGTGACCAATCTTGGGTGGGAGGTTGTGATTGGCGGAATGGGGTCATGTTTTAGCCATATCTGATTGTCGTTTTTGTTAATATTAGATTTTATTTCTTTCTAGTGTTCACCTTTGAAGTGTGTGCCTCGAACAGATACAAGTTAAACAAGCGCTATAAGAAAGCATTAGCAAAATCTGAAGCGAATCCTGACAATCTCCGACTGAAACAGTCACTTACACAAGCAAAGGTGAGAATTGCTTGTTATTAGCGCACTTGGTCTTCTGTAACAATCAAGCCGATGAAAATGGCTTTTGCAGTAACCTGAGAAATGTTTATTTGGAGGCTGTGGGATGCCACTTGAATGACTGACTTAATATTTGAGCCAGTCATCTCAGTGGCAAATTAAAAAAAAAATACTCTTGTTTTGCACATGAACATGTTCTATGAGAAAACTAATTTTCTTGAACAAATTTGAGAATTATATGTAAATGTATTGGCCAAATGAGCTTATGTCATTTGTCGTCTGTCTATCTATCAGTCTCTGTCTGTCAGTCTCTGTCTGCCTTGCTGTCTGTCTGTCTGCCGCGCTGTCTGGCTGGCTGGCTGTCATCATCTTCTTTACCATTAAGCAACTCAGGAACCACTAGGGCTAGGCTAATCTCACTAGAATTTCGTTGGGACAGATATGAGATAATTCCATTAGTGATTTGTATAATTTTGCCTGATTGCTGATCATATTTACATTTCAGATTGCCGGCACTGCAGAAGACGAGGACAATGACTTAGAACAAAGAAGACAGAATGGCAAAAAAGTGTTCTATGGCCAGCTTGTTCAGGTTAATGGAGGAACACATTTTAGCTATGCCCCGTCCATCTTTAGCTAAGGTCCACCCAGTTTTCCCATTTTGGGACTATATGACTATCAATTTCCGGAAAACTATACAGGTAAGCTGTTGAAGATTTTGAGACTAATTTTACTGGGTGATGTTGCTGCCTTTTGTGCAGCAACAGCGCCCAGTCAAATTAGTTTCAAAATATTCAACATGATACATGTATTTATTAAATAATAAAGACATACAATTCGTACAACAGCTGCTACATGGCCTCATAATGTACATACATTTTTGTACTTTCAGTCAAATTGTTTTCACAATATTTAAATGATCTAAAGTTATTGGACATTGAAATTATTTTTAATGTCTTGCGGGAGTCAGGCTGTTAAAGCCATGGTCATGCACTCTAGTGCTACCTGACGTTTATGTTTCTTTTCTAATATGAATTCTTTTTGTGTTCGTCTTGACAGTTGCGGCATATTTTTACTGAGAAGTACGTTCATGTTAACACAATGCTGACCTCCAAGACAGAAAGCAGTAATATGATGGTGAGACAGCGTATAGAAATTTATTCGTCTTGAATTTTATAAACAATTCCATCCATGAAAGCCTAATATAGATCTCAATTTCAAAACACCCATTCTGATATAATTATGCTGTTAAATATTTTGAAATTAATTGAATTGGATGCGGCAACAGTGATCAGGGTTGGGGTCGAGTACATGCAGCTGTACTTCTAAGGCTGAGTACGAGCACTTTGGCAAAGTAATCTAGGCTGAGTACAAGTACATATACTTTTTATACCCCACCAAAAATTTGACAGGGTATTATGTAATGGCGCCATCCATCCGGGCAGGCGATTGGCCGGCATGCAGGCGACAGTGATTTCTGGATGATAACTTTGTTACCGTTTATCGGATCCCTTTGAAACTTCATAGAGTAGTTGGAGTAGGTCTGGCGAAGAAACTTATCTAAATCGACGGTGGTCCGAGATCCAGCATGGCCGCCAGCCACCGGCGACTATCTTCATAGAGTAGTTGGACTAGGTCTGGAGAAGAAGCCTATCGAAATCGACGATGATCTGAAATCCAGCATGGCCGCCAGCCTACGGCGGCTATCTTGAAAATTAGTTTCCGGATCATAACTCCTTAACCATTTATCAGATCACTTTGAAACTTCATAGCGTGGTTGGACTAGGTCTGGAGAAGAAACCTATCGAAATCGATGATCTGAAATCCAAGATGGCCGCCAGCCACCACCGGTGGCCATCTTGAGAATTGATAACTCTGTTATCGTTTATCGGATTGCTATAAACCTTCATAGGGTGGTTGGACTACCTTTGGAGAAGAAACTTATCGAAATTCATGATAATCCAAAATCCAATATGGATGCCAGGCAGTGGTGGCCATCTTGAAAATTGCTTTTCCGGACGATACCTCCTTGACTGTTTAACGGATCGCTTTGACACTTCATAAGGATGACTGGTCTGGGCCTGAGGAAGAAATAAATATTTTCTAATAGCTCTCATTCATTGGTTTGTCATCATGGCGGGGTATTATGCGCCGTTTGCGGAGCTCTTGTTAGCAATTGTGCTGCGGCAGAGTAATAGTACATTTCAAATGTACTTGAGTACGAGTACAACAAGTACAGATTAATACCATGCTGTCATCCATGGTGGCTATGGATGGGGTGGGGGTCTTGGGGAGAACAGCCATACTATAATATTACCATGTGCTTGCAAAATGGGGATGGAGTTGCTATGTATTCTGTAAACATACATGTACACGTACATATAAAATATGGCTTCTGTGGTGGCTTTTCCCATTTTATTTACAAAACAAAGGTACATTGTAACTTGTAGAATATTTTGGATATAATCAGACTGAACTCTGTTACTAACATGGGTGGCTTTAGCTCCCAGCCAAATTAGTGTCAAAACATTTCACAGAATATTTTGTAACACGTCCAATGACAGACAAAATGACAAATTCATTACATTAAGAAATAACCAGTTGAATATTTTAAAAATAATTTGATTGGCAGTTGCCCCTACCGTAGGCAGCAATTACTTCGCAAAATTATTTTCTAATTGTTTAACATAATATTTCTTGCGTTATAAAGAATTTGCTGAATTCCTGCCATGATTTCTAGGAATGTATAATATAAGGCTTCTCAGTGAAAGGGTTAAATGAGAAATAATTTATTTGTGATAAATAATGTAGTAATGTTTAATATTTTGAAATTAATTTGACTGATAAACTCAGTCAAATTATTTTTAAAATATTCAGCACCGAACTTTATTAAAACAGTTTATGTAATGTAAACATTGATTAACCCTTTGATCCTTAAATTTTTTATAGAAAGTGTCAATTTACAGTATTTTTGAAAATTTAACACTGGAATAAGTGGCTTTCTTATCGACAAAGTTATTCCAGTGTTAAATTTTCAAAAATAGTCTTCTCTTAGTCTGCAAATTGACATTTTCCCAAGACTACTGCGGAAAGCTTTTTTCACTGGATTGAGTGTTAAAGGGTTAAGAGTTGGGAGGTCTATAACACCTGAAATAATGGGCTTTGTCCAATTTCATTGTCAGGACTATCATGCATGAATGGTACCTTATTAGTAGTCCTGACTATAATTGCCAGGTACATGTACTTGTTGACATAAACCTTGTGTGTTTGCACAACTGTTCTAACCCCCCCCCCCCCTACATCTCTCAACACTTTCAATGATAAATGACCATAAATGACAATTTTTATGCTGCTAAGAAAGATTCTAGTGATTGTTTTGAAGTTTAGTTGCTGGTCGGTCTTGATGCTTTAAGCAGCAATTATTGTTTCCAAACAAATTATTTTTAAAATATGTTTAACAATTTAGCTGTGTGACTGCTTTGAAAGGTAAATAAAGAGGGTTTCAGTAGTGCAAGGGTTAAAATACTAGGTACATGTACTTGTTTAATTTTATTTCCTATTAGCAGGTCTACAGAAATTGTCAATTTCAACACAAACATCCAGAAATTAAATTTCAAACCAAATTAACAGCTAAGTTTTAAATATTTTGAAATTAATTTAGCTGGAAGCAGTTGCTGCCTCAAGCAGTAATGGATTCTAGTCAATTTATGTTTAAAATATTCAACAGTTTCCTTTATGATAGCTTTGAAATTTAGATAAACAGATTTCATTAGTGTAAGTGTCAAATGCTTGTTAACTTATTCCAGAAAAAATTGGTCCCGATCCCAGGATGATTCATAATAAGGAAAAATTAGTTACCTATCCGGGTTGTAGAAATTGTTTGAGTTGAGCTTTCCTGACCATCTCGGTCACTTCTTCAGCACTAACTGACGGTCGCTGGCAATGTCACTATGGTCAGTTCTTGTGGAGTCACTTGACAGCATGGACTGGTATACTGCTGGTATGCGGTAGCCCTCCTCTTGGTTCATGGTTGGTAGATGCTTGTAGGTTTCTATGGCCTCTTTAACTTTCCGTATGAATAAGTTGGTCTCGGTGTTGTTGACCGAGGCACTGCTGGCGGGGATAACGTGGCCAGTGGATTCTCTGTGCTCTGCCACAGCTGAGTTGGAATTGATTTTAAGATGTTCTTTGACTCTTGTGCTGAGAGGCCTTTTCGTTTCACCTATATATGTCCCCTCACATTGGTCACATTCGATCTTGTAGATGACTCCAGAGCATTCATCTGTGGTCAGTTTATCTTTAGATCTTCCTAATTGTGATCTTAAGGTGTTGATGGGCTTGTAAGTTTTGATGTGGTGTGTCTGAAGATTCTGTTAAGGTGTTCCAAGGTGTTAACTTATTTCCTATAAGCATACCTACTACAGCAATTGCCCTTTTACAGGCAAACATCCATTGATTTCAATTTTAAAGCAGCTTTTTAAAAACAAATCACAGTGAAAACATATTACTAGGCAAATTAATTTCAAAACTTTGAGCAGGTGGCATCAAAATATTTCTTTTATTATGAAACATTTATTGTATATGTATCTTTACTATAGTGCTAAAGGACTAACTAAATGTTACGGCTAGATTTATCATAAAATCAAGCCTCTGCCATGTCTGCCTGCTTATAGTATTATCAGGATTAGACTGTTTAGTATTAATTAACGACATCAACACATCACTCAAGATCTGAACCACTAACTCGTGTAATCCAGCAATGAACACTTGTTTTCATTGATCAATAGACTAAATATATAAGGCAAAGCTACGACTTTGACAGAAAACTGTTTTCCTTTCTACAGTTTGTCAATAACTTTCCATTCATTCAAGCTACTGTTCACTACATTGGTAAATACACAGTCTCTGACATATCTAATAGAAGATTCAAATATTTCTGATATGGCTTTGATGTTACATGTTTCTGGATGAATATGTTATCTATGCTCGTGCCCAGCCCAAAAAAAGCTTGGATATTCATGAATATCCAAGTTCTGTGGAGCTTAAATAAACCAGCGAATCCAAGCTTTTAATAACTTGGAATAGCTTGCTTGGATTGGCTTGCTGGTATAATTGGCCAAATAAAATTCAAGGTAATTCATGAAAATCCAAGAAAGGCCTAGTTAAAGTAAAATCCAAGAAAATTCCAGATAGCTTGACCATTCAAGAAAATCCCAGCTAGCTCGAACATTCAAGATAATTCAAGCTAGCTTGCCGGTATTGTATGGCCCCTTAAAATCCAAGAAAATTCCAGCTTACTTGAACGTTCAAGAAAATCCCACCTGATTTTATTCCAGAAAGTCCCAGCTACAATGTATCTAGAACTTCATATTAATCCGAGCTACACATAACTTGAAATTTAATCAAGAAAATCACAGTTAATCCCAGCTTTTTAAATAGGTTGGCCATTAACATAAAATGTATGCACGTACACATAAATGCTTCCACACACAGATTATATATAAATATATATGCTTGAAAACCAAAATCACCATCATGGTAGTTGAGCTACATGTACATCTAATACTCAATAACAAATACAATTTCAGCCAGACATTAACAGTGTATGAGTTTGACAGAGATTGTTAATGTACCATACTATGTAGAAAGTCATGATCACTGCATTATTTCTATAGAAGTGAAAAAGCTATACCGAAACTGGTAACTCTTAATAAATCTCTGGAAATCAATAGAATATACATTATACATACCTCAAAATACAGTTCTGTTTCCATTTAAGGTTACTGATGCTAAGCATTCTATCTAACAGTACTGTCAGTATTTTCAAACTATCATATTCTATATATCTATAGCTGGTAATGATCAATGCAATGAATGTACTGTTTGCTTTTTTACAAAGACTTTAAATTTCCCACCAATTTACCAGGTCATGGTCACCTCTACATGACTACAGAACCAGTTTTTGCCTTAGTCCAAGCTAATTCAAGATAATCCAAGGTAGCGTAAGTGAATCTACAAATTCAAGAATATCCAAGTACATGTACATGTAGCTTGGATTCTTTTGTCTGACAAAACAAAGTCCTAAAAAATCCAAGCTAGCTTGAATTCTGAAAAATCAGAAAAGTCCAAGCAAGTCCAAGAAGCTTGCACTTTTTCATGATGCCATTCAAAAAGTTCTAGAAAATCCAAGTTAGCTTGAATCCTGATAGGTGAGATTTTCAAGATGTTCAAGCTACTACATAAAGTCCAAGCTAATTCAAGGAAATCCAAGCTGGTATGGGTTGAATAATGTTCCAATAGCTTCGATATTCAAGAAAATCCCAGCTAATCTACACATGTACATTAACTTGAATTTCATTTCACACAGGTTTAGGGAAGTTAGTGTTGCAATCTAGTGTGTGTGTGTGTGTGTGTGTGTGTGCGTGCGTGCGTGCGTGCGTGCGTGCGTGCGTGCGTGCGTGCGTGCGTGCGTGCGTGCGTGCGTGCGTGCGTGCGTGCGTGCGTGCGTGCGTGCGTGCGTGCGTGCGTGCGTGCGTGCGTGCGTGCGTGCGTGCGCATGCATTTTTGCATGGGACATGTGTGTGTACGTACGTGTCTCTGTGTATCTCCAAAACTACACTAATTTTAATGCACCCAATGATCTTTGTGTGTTAGTATTTCCAGACATTGCCTGTAATCATGCTAAAATACCCTAATCGGATACAATTCTGGATCAATGGCTATTTCAGAAATTACTGGTATGATTTGGCTCATATGTTATTATGGGAACGGGTGGAGCTGTACAGTAGGGTGGCACAACTTTGAAATAATTTGGTCAGGGTCATGAAAATCCAGAAATTCTACAAATTCAGGAAAATCTTAGAAAGATTACAGCCTGACAAAAAGATTACAGCCTGACAAAAATGTGCTGGTGAGACTCAGTACACTATGAGTGCTCTATTACTGATTCTTAAGCCTTTAATAAAGGATCCAACATATATCATCATACAGCATCAGACATTACTGGATGACGTTATCAACCAGTGATACCAGCAAAATCATGTGATACAAATTCTGGTATAAAGATTGGCTGTTTCATCAAACATGTTTTATGTTGTCAGACAAAAGTTGGGCTTTATCCGACTTTTTGCACGTATGATTGGACTTGTTGAAAGCAATGATACATGATCAAACATCGTCCGACTTTGTCGAATCACACATATATAATCATACATACGTGTTGGATCATCTCCTGTAAGATTTAAGACTAGGAAAATGATTCCTGATTCTGAGAGTTCCTGGATTTTCTAGGGGACTTGTCAGGACAGATAGTTTAATGATTAATTATTCTCTTTGTTTGACAGGTTGAATTACTGAAGCATAATGCCAAAAATGCTCATTTCAGAATCATGCCTCGATACAAGGTCAAGGCTGAAGGTGACTTTGTAAGTATAGTTATGGGCGAGTATAGTCAGTTCCTAGATATTGCGTTTGCGCTGAGGTTTCATATCCAAATAGTACCCTAATGGTGACAATCACTAGTTACATTATACAGGCAGCAAAGTACACGTATTAAGACAAGTAGCCATTCACTCATATGCACCTCTCTAAGCATCGGTTTGTTCAAGAAAATTTCAATGTTCTCATAGAAAATGTCCATTTGCAGACCAAGAGAAGGCTATTTTTGAAAATTTACCACTTGAAAGACGGGCTCGGTTATCGAGCCAGTCATTCCAGTTGTAAATTTTCAAAAATAGGCTGCTTTTGTTCAGCAAATACACATTTCGCAAGACCAATTCAGAAGCCGTTTTTGGATAATATGAGTCTTAAAGTGTTAAAGAACAACACATCATGGTGTATAAATAGTGAAGCCTACACATTAAAACACAATATGATTAATGTAGCACTGGATTATTTTGTAGACTCAAGTGTTCTAGGTCTAATCTTTAATTAATGATTGTTTTATGTTGTTTGCTGTCACTATAAAATCATTTTGTAAAACTGCTAAATACATTTAACAAGTATTTAGATGAAAAATATTTTCCAATTTAAAATTGACTAAATTACTGAATATTTATGAGAATTTTTCCGTAGTCCGAGTATTCAGGGGTCGTACATGTCAAGTAAAACTTGGAACGTCATGGAATTTGAAAATTAAATTTCCATGTTTAGAAGACATGTAAAAACAGTAAGTACTTTCTCATAGAGGTCATTGAAATGTCACAAAAAATCAGAAACACACAATAAACTTGTGAAAAGTTATATTTCGATGACAAAAAACAAATGAAGGAGATGCCATCTGTGCGCATCTAGATTTCAAAATTGTGTGGTTTTAAGACCCCTGAGTATTGTCGGTCCCAAGACTAACGTACAATGTATTTTGTGCGTGTTTAGCTGTAAGATTTATTTCTTCTGTGACTGACCTTTAGGTGCAAGTGGAGGATCAGATTGTCCTGGAGAGTTTGAAGACATTGGGACAGTATGTGCACGTTAGTAAAGTGCCATTCTCACAGCAGTCTGTCTACAGTTACAGGTAACTATCAACTGTCTGTCTGTCTTTCTCCTTCGATCAATACTTACCATTATATTACTCATTGATAACAAGCTAGCTAGCTACATGTAGCTGCTCTAGGAATCTAGATTTAGAAAGCTTTACCGGCTCCTGGAACCGGGTACCCGGTTCCCAACAAACGGTACCTGTCTGCCAGTGAGGCTCATTCTTGTTTGCATAGCAACAAGAGCCATACATGCTTTTTGCATTTGGAAAATCTTAGAATTTCTTAAGAGTTTCTTAGTGTTTTTCTGTGCCTAAGTTTAGCTGTTTTCGCTTCACGGAATATTGGATTTACTATGGAAGGAGCTTCTGAATCTCAGGTAGTATTCTTTCATGTTATTCTCTAGCTGTATGGAGACTTGAGTCTCTAAAATTTCGTCTGTCGCATGTTCCAATTTCTGACCCCGAACCTGGGGTGTGTGGTGACAATGAAATATGCCAGATAGATCGCCTCCTTTTAATCCCAACGGCGATCGGCAGTAATATGAAATTGGGTGTTGGCTACTGTATACTGTGTTTTTAACATGAAAATGGGCTGACGTCGTTCTCCGTTATATCGGAGCGGGTGACTTCACACCCGTGTTGATTCTCAGATTTTTATGGTGAAGAAAATGTTTCATTTATTCGCGCATCTTGGTCTGGGTGCTACATACTTTTTGTACCAGAAAAACTTTAGAATTATGTCAAGTTTTGCGTGGTAATCACGATCTGTTTGCATTTATCGGTGGTTTCAAAATTCTTGATTCTGCGGTTTTACCGTGGTCTACAGCAGTTTATCATTTTGTTGTTTTCTTCACGTATCGTTTTGGCCTTCGTTTGAGAGTATAATTTGAAATTTATTATTAAATATACCGCGAATGCTATGCGATATGGTTCCTGGTTCCGTTTTATACATCCTTCAGGATCAGTATATGGGTGTATTAATGTCCGCTACGTTCTTGTCATCAGATAATGCGATCTTTGTTGCAACGTTGTGGGTTTGGGGTGCTGGAGGGTCTTCAATTAATTTATGGTCAATATATTTGAAAATTATTTGTCTGCCTTCCATTTCTGTTTCATTCCGTTTCTTATTTTAGGTCTTGTGCTTATTTTTTAGGCCAAGCCTACCCCGCCATCTTACGCCAATTGCTATAAGTTCATCAAAGTTGCCTACAAAGACCATGTCTGTTTTTGTTGTTTACCATGTAACGTTGATAATAATAAGTGTATTGTGATCAGTGTGGCCGGTCGAGATGTTGGTCGAGTTCCTTTCCCAGAAGGACTTGGCTGGGTCTGATGTGGGGTCAGGCGGTACGAAAAGAAATTGTGGAGTGTCCATTTCGGCCCCTGGGGATGCTCCAAGTCTGCAGCCAGAGGTTTTGGAGATGGCACCTCCGGCATGGTTCGGGCCCGCTATGCAAGGTTTCTTGCATAGCGTCCTGCCCACACTGGTGTCGTCCCTAATTCCGAAGGCTATAGAACAGTTTCTTCCCGTGTCTGGTACGCCGTCAGGGAGCGTTTGCTTGGAACACCGCTGAACGGCCCTAGCATCTTTGGTGGCCAAGCGCGGGCCATCTTAGAGGATACAGCGAACATTGCGCAGAATCAGTTGGCAGTTAATCTGCAGCTAGAACTAGTTCGACAAGCGCACGCACTAGGGGCTGTAGCGAAACCGCTTGCTGTACAACCTTCTTCCAAGATGCAGAAGGGGGAGGGGAGCGGATCGCGAGCCAGACACCCACATTAGGCATCAATGCGTCTATAGTGGGTGGAGGGGTCATGCGTTTCGTCGAGGCTTGGCGAGGTGTGACGTCAGACAGTCTGGTACTGGGATGGATATCCCAGGGGTACATGCCAGAGTGGTGGGATTTTCCACCACAAAATCTGTCTGGAACCTGTCTGGACACTCGTACCAAGGGAGCCAGACAAGTTAGAAGCCATTCAAAATGAAGTGTCAGGTTTGCTTCTGTAGGGAGCAATAAGACCGGCAAACCAGAACACTCCAGGCTTCTATTCAAACATGTTCCTTGTCCCCAAGAGCACAGGGGGTGGGTGGGGTGAAGACCCATACTCAATCTCAGGCCATTGAATTGTTTTATCCATACGCCTCGCTTTCAGATGGAAACTCCGAGGTCGGTAATGGCAGGATTAAGGAAAGGAATGTGGTGTGTGTCAATCGATCTGAAGGATTCATATTTCCACATTCCAATGAACGGGGTTTGTCACAGGTATCTGAGATTCGTGTTTCAGAATCAGGTATCTGAGGTTGTAGTCCTCCCATTCGGCCTGTTGACAGCTCCAAGGGTTTTCTCCAGAGTGGTCCTAGCGGTGACAGCGTTTCTCAGAAGAGAGAACGTAACACTTCACACCTACATAGACGATTGGCTTATCAAGGCGGGCATGCCAGCCAGGTTAGACGTGGATACTGCTTTGACTCTGAAGTTACTTTCAGATCTAGGCTGGATAGTCAACAAGGAGAAATCCGAATTGACACCCACTCAACATTTCGTTTATTTGTGGATGTGATTCGATCTCAAGAGTTTTTGATTGGAAAACCACATTCAGGCGAGGCGGTTTCTTCAGATGCTGGGCATGATGGTCACCATGGAGCAGGTAATCCCATACGCTGCTCTGATGCGAAGACCTATCCAGTTGTATCTGATGTCTCTATGGAAACAGAGAACAGAATGCCTGTCAAAGCTGGCACCAGTTTTGGAGCCAATAATGTCGCATCTTGTATGGTGGAAGAAGCGTCAGAATCTCCTATATGGGGTTTCGCTGCACCGACCCCAGCCCCAGCTGTCCATGTACACGAATGCATCGCTGGAGGGATGGGGGGTGCCTGCCTGAGAGAGCACCAGGTTTCGGGCACATGGACTCTCCAACAGAGCCAGCTGCATATCAATCTGTTGGAAATGATGGCAGTGGATCTGGCATTGGAAAAGTTTCTTCCAAAAGTCAGGGGCAAGGTGATATTGATACGGTCGGACAATTCGACAGTAGTGTCATACATAAATCGCCAAGCGGGACCAAGTCACCCACACTGTGTATGAAGGTGTGGCACTTGAGTCAATGGTGCAGGAATTACTCAGTTGTTTAGAAAGCAGCTCACATTCCTTGGCAATTGAACATTCTGGCGGATGCTTCGTCTTGCAGACAGGATTCTGCCAACAGAATGGTCTCTCAACCCTCCAGTTCTTCACAGGATCTTCGAGCATTGGGGCAAACCAAACGTGGACTTGTTCGCCACAAAGGAAAATGCTCAAATCATGACATGTCTCGCCGATTCCAGATCTAAATGCTGTCGATACAGACGCTCTGGCGATAAGCTAGAAAGGGGTGCACGCTTACGCGTATCCGCCCACCATTCTTCTACCGAAGATTTTGGTGAAGATCAGGAAGGAACTGTAGCTGGTCCTGCTAATAGCGCCATTTTGGCCCAGCATGGCATGATTCACGGATCTTCTGGATCTGCTGGTGGACAATCCAGTGCAGTTACCCAAGATTCCGAACATAATCTCCCAGGCCAAGTGACGCTTCCTACACAAGCGGCCCAAAATGTTCAAATTGACTGCGTGGATGTTATCAAACAACGTTCCACGTCGGAAGGCTTTTCTCGACAGGCTGCGAGCTTCATCGCAGCCGCGAGAAGGAGGTCAACCTTCACGTCATATAACCACAATGTTAACAAATTTGCAGAGTGGTGTGAAGGAAAGGGTATTGATACCTTTCAATCCACTATTCAGCAAATAGCAGACTTTCTCTGTGAGCTGTTCTATTCAGGACTGACTCCTGTCACAATTTCTGGATACAAGTCAGCTTTGGCATCAGTTATCCCATGTCTAGCCAACAGAGATAGTCCAGAGGTGGCCCAGTTGAATGTGATGGTGAAGGGAATGAGCAATCTCTGACCGAGACAACCGGTAGTCATTCCAGCCTGGAGTCTGTCGTTGGTGCTTAATGTACTGGCCAAGCACCCTTTCGAACCCTTGGGTTCGGCTAGTCTAAAGCATTTGACTCTAAAGGCAGTTTTTCTATTGGCAGCTTCCTCATCGTGAAGGCGCAGTGAGATCCATGCGCTTTCAGCAGAGAGGGACCAATTTATTGTCTCCGGAGAGGGTCTGCGACTACTGCCAAGAGCGGAGTTTATATCAAAGAATCAATCTGAAATATCCCGGCAAACCGATCATTATACCGAAACTAAGTAGGTTTGATCGTGATGCCAGTGTCTGGTGTCCAGTCCGTGCTTTGACTAAGTACAAAAAACGGACAGACGCCTTACGGTCAAATGATAGACATCTGTGGATCTGCCATAAGAAGCATCCATGGATTCTATCTCTCGTTGGGTAGTCGAATGCATTCAGACTACCCACGAGATTGCGACTGGGCACGAGGTGCAATGCGCAAGGGCTTACAATGTTAGAGGAATAGCCGCCTCAACCGCCCTTTACAATGGTGTTCCGTTAGAGGACATCATGGCTGTTGCACAATGGCACTGTGAGTCATCTTTCATGGATTACTATATGAGGGATGTGTCAGACTCTGCCAATCCACTTGCTTTAGCTGTTTTGAAATGCTAGTTAAACGGCCACACTGTTCTTCTCCATTTTGATACTTGAAAAAACAAAAGTTATGGAACAGACATGGTCAAGGGAGAGGATTACAACCATGAATGTCACATATGGTCGAAAAAGTGCTTGGTTGATGGCTCCACGTCTGAAATCCAATATTCATGCGGTAATTCAAGTTTGACAGGTTTTTTGTATTATGTTTATATATCATGATCATTCATCTTATATAGTCATGCTCATTCCCAGGCTAATATATTCAAAGAGCAGTTAACCCTCTTCGCATATTCATGTTTCAGGCAAGATACATGTTCATGAGTTCTCTCCCTTAGGAGAAAAAGTGGGGGATGGGGGTGGGTGAGCCGTGATGCGAATGTGGTTCAGTCCATAAACTTGTCGATCCTTCTAGGTCTTCGTGTGACAAGTCTCCAGGGGCAAAAGAAGCTATGTATGGCTTGCCCCTTCCCACCAGGTTACCGTCTAAATCTGGTGTTATCAATGAGTAATATAATGGTAAGTATTGATCGAAGGAGAATGAAGGAAATTTCAATTTCCCTTACTCCGAGATCTAACAATACTTACCATTATATTACAGACCCTGCCTCCCAGCCACACGGAGGCAAGCCATAGGTATTCTCTTGTTTGGTAGTTATGCAAACAATATGAGCCTCACTGGCAGACGGGTACCCGTTTGTTGGGAACCGGGTACCTGGTTCCAGGAGCCGGTAAAGCTTTCTAAATCTAGATTCCTAGAGCAGCTAGCTAGCTAGCTTGTTATCAATGAGTAATATAATGGTATGTATCGTTAGATCTCGGAGAAAGGGAAATTGAAATTTCCTTCAATCTGTCTGTCTGTCTGTCTGTCTCTGTGTGTCTGTCTGTCCATCTCTGTGTGTCTGTCTGTCTGTCTCTGTGTGTCTGTCCGTGCATCCATCCATCCGTCTTTAGTTTATATTCTATGCCGTGTATATATCTGTAGCTAGCACATTATAGCTAGATGCAATATACAGCTAACACGATTGTCGCCGACCTCTAATTGTATTTCACGCATGTGTGTGTATGTGCCAGACCTTTTATATTTACCATTTTAAGTCTTTGTTGGGCAAAATTTTTTTTTGCTTTTTGAATGTCTATTCACAGGTCAAGAAAGTTATTTTTGAAAACTTGCCATTAGAATGACTCTTTTATAATGCCAGGCATTCATCATTCAAAATAGCCTGCAGATGGAGATTTCTCGCCATCACTTCAGATGCTGGTTGTGGTCAGCTTCACCATTAACCCATCGTGTAAATGGAGGATGCCAAATTTAGCTATTCCCCGCCCATCTTTAGATAAGCTCCACCCACACCTCGCTCGTGTAGCGATCTCTGAACACCATGACTATCAATTTCCAAAAAACTATATGGTTAAGCTGTTGAATATTTTGAAACTAATTTGACTGGGTGCTGTTGCAACATCCAACAGAATGTTTATTAAATGGTGAAGACATACAATTCGCACAACCTGACTGACTATTAAGTGGTTAAGATTGGCAAAATTTACTCATTCATGACGTAATTGATTGACGTCAGCCTACACGTCACACTGTTGATTATGACATCATATGATTGATTGAGAAACTGGATTCCTCAATTGTGAAGCTGGGTAAATCCAACCTCTGAAGAAGTCTTGAGAAATGTACATTGCCAACCAATAGAAGACTATTTTTTCAAATTTTACCGCTGGAATGACTGGCTCGATAACATAAGTAAGCCACTCGTCATACATGCGGTGGTAAATTTTATAAATAGTCAAGAACATTCTTCTTGGACTGAATGGACAGTCAATGAGCAAACATTTTTGTTTTCTTGACTAAATTTAACCATTAACCCTTTAACACTCATCAGCCAAAAACAGATTTTGCAGTGGTCTACATAAATGTCCATTTGCAGGACCAAGAGAAGACCTTTTGAAAATTTACCACTGGAATGACTGGCTCAATAACCGAGTCAGTCATTCCAGTGGTAAGTTTTCAAAAGGTCTTCTCTTGGTCCTGCAAATGGACATTTGTTTGAGAAAATTGAAATCTTCTTGAACAAATTCAAGGGTTAAAGGGATAATGTCTTAAATATCTTCTTTCTTAAAGCCACATGCAAAAAGATGGAGAAAAACCTTATCAGAAAAGCAGGTAAGGATCACTTTTCAAACAGAGACCAGATTAAATTGCAAAATTCATTACACTTTAATGTTTTTGAAACTACATGTTTTGTGTGATTAAAATGGAAATTGATGCACTAAATTTGTTTCAAGATTTTCAATTGCTACATGTACCTGTACATGCACTGCTTGAAGAATGAAAGAAATATATGTGTTATTTAATATGTTATATATGTCTGTTTTACATAGTTTATAAATAAATATATTTTAGGATATTTCAAAAGGTTAAGCTCTTCAGTCATTGTCAGTGGACCTATGTATATATATATGACTTCCTCAGAGGTTTACTATCATTCTTATTGCAGTTGAATGATAAGAAAACTGAAATTCTGTTAATAACCTCACCGCACCTAAGACATAAGGTTGACATCACCAGTTTGCACATTGGGGAGGCTGACGTATCTTTCAGTGCACGTGCCGTAACATAGGCGTAACATTTGACAATTCCCTATCAATGGAAGCTCATGTTACCACTGTCTGCCGTTCCATATTCATGAACATTCGGAACAATAGCAAAATTTGCAGCTTCCTGGATGAAAACGCGGTCAAAACTCTCGTACATGCTACCATCACGTCACGCCTGGACTACTGTAACTCTGTTAATAGGCATACCATCTAGCCAATTAGATCGTTTACAGAGAGCGCAGAATACAGCAGCTAGACTGATTACACACACCAAAAGATTTGATCATATCACACCTGTCCTATTGGAGCTGCACTGGTTGCCTATAAGACAACGTATATGGTACAAGGTGGCTTTGTTGGTGTTCAAGTGCCTAAATGATCTGGCCCCACCGTACTTAAAATCCTTAATCCAGCAAAGAGCAGCACCAAGGTCTCTTAGGTCTAGCACACAATTACTATGTACCATACCAAAATCAAACTTAACTACTGGTGATCGTGCATTTTCTCGAGCCGGTCCGCGATTCTGGAATTCTCTTCCACCTGAAATTAGAAACTGCTCTAAAATTGACTCATTTAAATCACTACTAAAAACATATTTTCCAAAGAGCATTCTAAATTTTGTAAAGCGCTTTTGAGCAATTCAGTTTGGAATTGGCGCTATATAAATCCGACATACATACATACATTCTTCCATCGAATTAATGTATACATTTGTTGTTCATTGTTATGAAATGCTAATAATCGTAATAGTTGTAGTAAGCCATCTGCATAGGAGAAAGTGATTTCAGTACCACAGCATTCACTTAATGTTTAAAGAACTTTGCATTATTTAGTATTTTACTATTTATGCATGCGTCAATGGTGCTTCATGATAACTTTAGCTTAATATCAATTGATTTTGGTAATATGTATGTATTTAATGTTTCGGGATATCATTTGAGTGTCTACAGTAACTAAGTATAATGACTGTAAAATGTGTGGTCTCTGTGATGTGCATACATGCGAGACACTGTGTGACCCGCTATAAATGCTGTCAAAATCAGCTACCATAGAATTCCACTGTGTATTAGAAACTCATAACCGTGAAAGTCTCACAGGCAAAGCAAGACTGTCTTGCGGCGTTTGTGTGGGGGAAGCATTAGTGGGCTATGATGCTTGGCACTTTCGTCGGTTGTGAGTTCGATTCCCACAAATGATTTGCATTAAATTATTTGAGGTAGACCTGGTTTAGGCTTATTAATACAATTCTAATGCAAAAGTATTTTCACTGACATATATGCCTATATCAGCATTATTTTCTTGCAGTCATGAGATAAATCTCTCAGTCATACAGTCTGGCTTCACAATCTACAGGAGATATAAGCACTCAGTAGATGATGCCAACTTTCTCAAGGTAAGCTGAATTGAACAGTGTGCAATCATACAGCATTAGACCATGCAACAATTAGTATGTAGAAATGTAATCAATGTATATAATTAAATGTGTGCGTGCGAGGGAAAACCTGCAATGGTAAGCCGACAGTCTTCTTGTCTGAAATGGATATTTGGCTACGGGGTGCATGGATGGCTTTGATGGATGCAAAAAGCCTGAGTCTGATAGTATACTAGTAGAGTCCACATTAGGTCTCCCTTGAGATTTGGATAGTGTGCTTGGCAACATGTTTTGCCCTGGATAGGTAAGTTCATGATGACTGGCCACAGTAGCAACCAGTAAATCATCATAAAAGCTTTGTATATCTTTGTATCTTGTCCTTGTCTCAGTAATTTGTTGAACTGCTTTGTCTCCTCCGTTCATTCTGCAGCAGTTGAAGTTGATGATGTGTGCTAGTGTACAGTAGGCTGTGAGTTTTGCACTTAACTAATATTTTGCCTTCATAGATATAGCCAGTCTGGATGCTCGGAAAGTGCCTAGGACTTTTGGTCATTTTGTAGCAAATCCCACATTTTGTGGTTGAATTGGCAACACGTGTATGAGAACTATATTGGTATGTACCAAAAGGTCCAAGGTCAAGTTCACCGTGTCCTCTTTTCAACATTGACATTTTGCATTTAGCTCCACTTAACGATTTATATCTTATGTTTGGTTAATCGTACTGGACCAAAATTTGGACACATGCTTCCTTGTAATGAGACGTGATGTCACAATGAGTCGTCCTGAAGGTCAAATTGTCACTGATAATTGTATAGATAGGCTTTCTGTATTTAGCCTTTATCAATGTAAGTAGAATTATATTTGAAATCACGCTTCATAGTTCATTAGATTAGCATCAAGTCAAGCTTTGTGGTTGCATTAAGGTGACCATATGTTTGGTTTCTGTACTAGCTGTGAATTTTTTATTGTTAATTTTAGGTAAACATAGCGAAGTTTGGGATTTGTTTTTCGATGATTGTGATTTTGAGATAACAGATTTATTATTTGATACTAATATCTGGTATATATTATATTATGTTTCTACAGGCAGGTCAATTGGTGCAGTTATTTCACAAAGAGCTGGAGGCATACCTGACAGTCGAGGGCCTCTTTGATAATGTCGTTAGTGATGGAGGTGAGAGTTAGTAGGCATTAAGGCTTTAACACTCATATCAGCCAAAATTACTTCTGCAGTGGTCTTGAGAAATGTTCATTTACCGGCCAAAAGAAAACTATTTTTGAAAGTTTACAACTGGAATGACTGGCTCGATAACTGAGCCAGTCATGCCATTGGTAAAATTTTATTAGAAAATTTAGATTTTTTGAACATTCAATGGGTAATATTGGTCAAGAAAATCTAAATATTTCTTCATTCAATATCCATTTTTCGGTTATAATAAAACATTTTGAAAAGTTACCACTGGAATGACTGGTTCGGTTATCGAGCCAGGCATTTTGGTGTTAAAATTTAAAAAAAAGTACTTAGCCTGAAAATGGATAGTCCGCAAGACTTCTGCAGAAGCCATTTTAGGCTGGCTTGGCCAGTCTAAGTTTAGTGCTCTCTGCTCTCTTTAGATATTGACACTTAGATGCATTCATTGCAATTGTGGTAGCCATCAATTTACTGACCATAGCTCATAACTGGTTAATTATTGCAAACTAGGTCAATATGACATTGTTTCAGGAGTACACATGTCAAAGGTCATTCACCTCTCGACATTGATCCTAATAATAATCTAAGGTCAATGCCATAATACGAAATCCAGAGTCAAATTGTTAGATTATCAGCACATTGTTATAGATATTTAAATTATAAAGTACAACTCATAAATAAGTTAGAATGGTTTTAAAACTAAAACAGAATTGTTTTAGTACAATTTTGAACCAGATGTATGAAATGTTCTGTTGAAATGTTTTTAATATAATACCTGCCTCTGTTCTCAGGCAGCAATGTCTTCCAATCCACTTATGCTCAAATATTCAACAGTATGTTCTATTGTGTCTTGGAAAAAAGTCAAGCCTCACCTGTATATTGACATAACATCAGTATTTTACATACATGCTGGCATGCACATACACACGCTACTCGCACACACACTCACACGCACGTTACCATCTCCCGCTGTCATCTGTTCATAGTCATGTAAATGTTTACTGTTTTAATTGCTTTCAGTTCATTTGCGAATTCGTACCATTGATCAGACAATCCCAAAGACAATGCTTCCTAGCAGCTCTGCAATTACATACTGGCAGATTGAGCTGGAGGAAGGACCCACCAATGGTAAGAGATTATCTTATCTTGAATTAAACATGCTATCCACTACAGCTCAGAAATGACTTAGAAAAACAGAAACATGTTAGTACGAATTGTTCTGTTGAATATTTTTGAACATAATTGTGTTAGGCAGCAATGTTTTCCCATCCAATGGGGTATTCCAGTTTATCCATCAATCATATAATGTCATAATCAACTAAGTAATGTGTAGGCTGACGTCATATATAATCTATTGCATCATGAATGATGTACCTTAAAGTTTGTCACAAATTCTTAATTAATGACGGACTAACTGGAATGACTGGCTCGATATCCGAGCCAGATATCCTTACCTTCCCAGTGCCAAATTAAAAAAAATAGTCTCTCTTGCCTGTAAATGGACATTCACTGAGCACATTTTAAAATTTATTTTACCAATCTTCATCATTAAAACTTTACAGTAATAATCTGTCAATGACGTGTCAATGATTTCAAAACTAAGATCTAGAGGGACCATGAGCGATATGATTATATAATTAATATTGCCATATAATTCACTTTTTACTTGCGATTCAACTCAGTTTGTCATCATTCTGTCTGTTAGTTTATCTGGTAAATTGATGACATATTTACAAAATGTCCTCTCTGTGACATCACTCCCTGACTATCTATTTCCTGGAAATCTATACATGCTGTTGAATATGTTGTAACTAATTTGACGCAGTTCTGTTGCTGCTTATGGCATGTCTGCGATTTAATTTAAACATGCTGTTGAGCTGGAGGAGGGACCCAATCATGCCCAGTCAAATTAGTTTCAAAATATTCAACAGCATGTTTAAATTAAATCGTAAAGACATGGAGGAGGGACCCAATCATGCCCAGTCAAATTAGTTTCAAAATATTCAACAGCATGTTTAAATTAAATCGTAAAGACATGCCATAGGCAGCAACAGAACTGCGTCAAATTAGTTACAACATATTCAACAGCATGTATAGATTTCCAGGAAATAGATAGTCAGGGAGTGATGTCACAGAGAGGACATTTTGTAAATATGTCATAAATTTACCAGATAAACTAACAGACCGAATGATGACAAACTGAGTTAAATCGCAAGTAAAAAGTGAATTATATGGATATAATCATTTCACTCATGGTCCCTCTAGATCTTAGTTTTGAAATCATTAACACGTCATTGACAGATTATTACTGTAAAGTTTTAATGATGAAGATTGGTAAAATAAATTTAAAAATGTGCTCAGTGAATGTCCATTTACAGGCAAGAGAAGACTATTTTTGAAAATTTGGCACTGGAAAGGTAAGGATATTTGGCTCGGTTATCGAGCCAGTCATTCCAGTGGTAAAATCTTTAAAATATAGTTCTCTTGGTATGCTAATGAACATTCTTCAAGACCACTGCATTGAGGATAGTTTTGGCCGGCTTCAACAAGAAATCATTAAGAATAATCTCTTCTCATTAACTCTTCTACAGTGATCTTGAGAAATGACCATTTGCAGAACAAGAAAAGATTATTTTTGAAAATTTACCACTGGAATGACTGGCGCGATAACCGAGCCAGCCATTCCTGTGGTACAGTTTCAAAAAAGTCTTCTCTTGGTCTGCAAATGGACATCTTATATGAAAATTTTTAAATTTCCTTGAATAAATTTGACGGTTAAAGGGTTAATAGCAATTAAAAAATCTGGATATTCTTAAAGCCTTAAACTCTGAGACTCCAGTATCTATTTTAAAGCAATTGTGGCAGTAAGCCGTTGAATATTTTGAACCTAATTCTGCTGAATTCCAGATATTCCTATCAAATTATTTTCTAAATATACCACACAATGTATCATCCCTAAGTTTTACAAACATTACATGTTAATATACATGAATGCTTTTTCCCATTTCAGGCGGCATTGTTCGCTGGAGCCAGCAGTGTCGTATCAAGCATGTAACGACTCGCATGTACCTGAAGCTTGACGATAAGAAACATGTATCACTCACTCCAGATCACAGGGACCCCTGTAATGTCTTCAAACTCCACCCTGTTATTAAGGTTACTGAACTACACCTAGACCTGTCTATAATGGACACTGACATTTGGGGGGCAAAAGAATTTGTTTTTTTAAAGATGTGTGCTATCTACCATAGATATGGATGAATAATCATTTTATGACAAAGGCCTCTATGGTGGGTCTGATTGAATGTTCCTTTATAAGCAAAGAAAAGACTATTTTAGAAAATTTAACACTGGAATGGCTGGCTCGATAACCGAGCCAGTCATTCCAGTGATGAATTTTCAAAAACAGTCTTCTCATATTTAAATGTATATTATTCACTAACGAAAAATGTTAATTTTCTTGACTATTAAATGGCTAGTAAAGTAAATAAATTTGATAAAAAATTTACAGAATCTCATGAATGTCAAAATCAAATTTGTAAGTTGCTGGATAAATGTAAAGGATAACTTTCACACCAAAATGCTTGAAAATAAAATTATTAAAATTGTACACTTTTAGAGGTTTAAATTAATTATATTAAAGGTACATATTCACACCAAATTGCTTGAAAATCAAACTTAAAATTGTGTACTTTTAGATATTTAAATTGTGTATCTAAATGTAATGAAATGAAATAAATCTTAATGGCTGGTGGTTTTTGTCTTGCCTGTGAAGCAGAAATTGAGACATATGTGTCACTTTTCTGACTGCGACGGTGTCAACAATGTTAAGATTTTGCGTTTAGCAAAACATATCAGCTTATATTTTTTGGATTGGATAATCTTATTGGAACTAAACTTGGATGCATTGTTATCTATAATGTTAAGAAGCAGCATGTTGATACTGATGTCACAAGGTCAAAGGTCAAGGTCACTGTGACCTTGATACAAATCTTTTTTCAATGTTAAGTTTTTGTTTTTAGCAAAACATATCAGCTGTTATTTCAGCATTGATTAATCTTATTGAAACTAAACTTAGATACATTGTTCTATTTGGGGATTGCTTAACCCTAATGGAACACAACTTGAGTACATGGTTGCTTATACCAAGTGGATACAGGATGGTGACATGGATGTCAACAGGTCAATGGTCAAAGCCATTCTAATATTGCTATTTGACCTCTGCTTTTTCAACCTTAAGTTTTCCATTCAGCAAATCATTTATATTTCAAGATTGTTTAATCCTATTGGATCTAAAATTGAGTACATGGTTTCCTATAATGTTTAGAAGCGGCATAATAACATAGAGTTCACAAGGTCAAAGTTCAATGCCACTGTGACAAACAGGAGACAGGCGAGACATTTAATTCCGCGGAATTCTTGTATTTTATACAAATTAATATAATTTTTTAGTTGTGAAATTGAATTAGGGACTCGTCTCTACTTCAATTTCACAACTTAAAAAATTATATTAATTTATGCGTAATGAAATTGTCATATGTTAAGATTTATTTCGTTTCATTGCATTTAGATACACAGTTTAAGCTTCTAAAAGTATATAGATTGAACAATTTAATTTTAAAGCATTTCATTGTGAATATGCACCTTTAATATAATTTTTTAGTGAACTTTAACTAGAGAAAATAATCATGCATATGTTAAGATTTATTTCGTTCAATTACATTGAAGTGAGCCTCTAAAAATATACAATTTTAACAATTTTATTTTCAAGCAATTTTGTGTGAATGTGCACCTTTAATATGGCATGATAATTGATAACTTGTTGTAGATCCGCTATATTATGATGAATTGTCACTGAGATTTGAACTGTTATATTACTAGTTATTCCTTGTTTTCCATTTCCCTAGAATTTTGAACAGATTGGCTACGACACATACTGCAGGATTGAGCATTCTGTGACTGGACATTGGCTACATGCAACTAATGGTATGTCTTAATTTAGACCAAAAAGTGCCAGAAACTAATCCATCTCTGGGATTCTCTAAGAGATATGGTAGTGTTGCATCATTGCATGACTGCAACCATTTGATACTCAAGCTGGCAAAATCCCACCTCTGCAGTTGTTTGACATATGTCATTTTGCAGGAGAAGGGAATGCTATTTCCAAAGATTTACCACTGGAGACTGGTTCGTTAACCAAATTGAATTTTCATTATCCCAGTTTTTATTACATTCAGGATTACAGTAACATACCAAAGCTTGGACTTATTATGTTATAGCATTCAGGATTATAGTAACACACCAAAGCTTGGACTTATAATGTTGTTACTTTCAGGATTACAGTAACACACCAAAGCCTGGACTTATAATGTTGTTACTTTGAGGATTACAGTAACACACCAAAGCCTGGACTTATAATGTTGTTACTGTGAGGATTACAGTAACACACCAAAGCCTGGACTTATAATGTTGTTACTTTGAGGATTACAGTAACACACCAAAGCCTGGACTTATAATGTTTTTACTTTGAGGATTGCAGTAACACACCAAAGCCTGGACTTATAATGTTGTTACTCTGAGGATTACAGAAACGCACCAAAGCTTGGACTTATAAGGTTGTTACATTGAGTAGGGGTGGGCGGTATACCGGTTTCACACCGTCTCACGGTTTTTTATGGCGACAGTTTAAAAACCATTACGAAAAGAAAAAACCCGAAAAACCGCCCATAAGATCGCCATTGCGCAAAATATGGTGACTGTCCGAAACTAGTTTGTTCTTGACTTGCAGTTTAATATTATCATCTAGTGTAACCATTTGCTACTAGAGACATAAAATACAGTCAACTGTAACTATTAACCGTGGGAAAGCAAGGGTGTTGGTGAAATCCCAACAAATCGGCCGAGGACGATCCTCGGCAAATATGATTTTATTTGGCAGCAATGAATTTTACACGACGTAAGCTCTGCGGGTTCAATGTAAGATTGAATAATTTGAAAATCAAAAGTTCTTCTTTGCAACAAATACTCCCTTTTTCAATTCGAGTTTGTACTATGTTTAATTAGGATTCCAAGTGTGACATGATACAAAAAAATCAAGAAACGTGCTGCGAAAACAACGTCGCTATACAATGAACTTCCAATCCAAACAAGTCATTATTTCCCTTAGATTTCGACAAACATAAAATGATCCATCACGGACTACGAAATGAAAACGATTAAGTCGCTTCTTACGTTGGCGGAGTCGCTACAAGTAAAATACACCTTAGCCTCTCAAATACGAGCAGGCGTAATGTGATTCGTTGTTAACAAATTCTTCCGCCGGGATATTCACTACTATCGATTTTATGAATGAAATGCGTAGTATTTTTTATCACGTGACTTTTCTGCTCGATAGGCGTTAGAATCGCATAGTTTTGTTTTACGGGCCGGTCTTTTTCATCTTCGTATATCTTTAAGTATGAAGGGTTGATTTACAAAATGTAAGTAGATTTAAGTTAGATTCACGAATCATTGCGTTTATGTTGTCAAATTATCATAATCTCTATTATATGACATATGAACCTCGAAAAATAGTCAAACACATTTTATGTGAGAATTCTTGGGGCACGATTTCCGGGAAATGACTACTCTTTAGTTGCGTGCTGAATGACATTCACCCGCTTGAACGACAGTTTATTGATGAGGAGTACTAAATACCGAGTACTCGAATACAAACACATGACTTACATGACTAGATCATACTGTAGGTGGTTATACGAACTCTGACCATATGTGTGGTACTCGACTAGGAGCCTAAGCTCGCTCTCATATCTGGGTTCCTACTTACATGCATTAGATTTTACTACGCTTACGAAAATTATTACCTAATAAGTGTTGAAAATCAACATTTTAGTAGTTAGTGTTATTTTCACGACATCACGTGAACCAGACTTTATTGATTTTATTTATTTTAACTACTATTTTGAGATAGATAGCCTCGAAGTGTGCAGTTGTACATAGTTACCGTTCTAATTTCGTGGCAATTTACGTCAATTGTCAAATCGCAAAATACATGTACTGTAGCTAATGAAAACGGCATATTTTCATATTTCAAATTATTTTCTATCATTCTAACCCCTTAAACCAGTATTTCATTAATACCGGTTTAATTAGTGATACCGTCACCGGTTTTCTTTTAGGCCAAACCGCCCAGCCCTAACATTGAGGATTATAGTGACATACCGAAGCCTGGACTTATGTTATTACATTGAGGATTACAGTAACATACCAAAGCCTGGACTACAGGATTACTTGCATAATAACATGTGTTATAACATTGAGGATTACAGTAACACACCAAAGTCAGGACTAAAGGATTACTGGCATAATAACATGTGTTATAACATTGAGAATTACAGTAACATACCAAAGCCGGGACTACAGGATTACAGGCATAATAACATGTGTTATTACATTGAGGATTACAGTAACATACCAAAGCCTGGGCTACAGGATTACAGGCATAATAACATGTGTTATTACATTGAGCTTTACAGTAACATACCAAAGCGTGGACTACAGGATTACAGGCATAATAACATGTGTTATAACATTGAGGATTACAGTAACACACCAAAGCCTGGACTACAGGATTACAGGAATAATAACATGTGTTATAACATTGAGGATTACAGTAACACACCAAGGCCTGGACTACAGGATTACAGGCATAATAACTTGTGTTAGGGACTAGATGATTTCAAGCATAATAACATGTGTTAGGGCCTACAGGATTACAGGCATAATAACACATGTTATTACATTGAGGATTACAGTAACACACCAAAGCTGGGACTACATGATTACAGGCATAATAACATGTGTTAGGGACAAGAGGATTTCAGGCATAATAACATGTGTTAGGGACTAGAGGATTACAGGCATAATAACATGTTTTAGGGACTCCAGGCGTACATGCATAATATGTGTTATAACATTGATGATTACAGTAACACACCAAAGCCTGGACTACAGGATTACAGGCATAATAACATGTGTTAGGGACTAGAAGATTCCAGGCATAATAACATGTCAGGAACTAGAGGATTACAGGCATAATAACATGATTTAGCGACTACAGGCGTACAGGCATAATAACATGTGTTATAACATTGAGGATTACAGTCACACTAAAGCTGGGACTACAGCATTACAGGCATAATAGCATGTGTTATTACATTGAGGATTACAGTAACACACCAAAGCCGGGACTACAGGCTTACAGGCATAATAACATGTGTTATTACATTGAGGATTACAGTAACATACCAAAGCCGGGACTACAGGATTACAGGCATAATAACATGTGTTAGGGCCTACAGGATTACAGGCATAATAACACATGTTATTACATTGAGGATTACAGTAACACACCAAAGCATGGACCACAGGATTACATAATAACATCTGTTATAACATTGACGATTACAGTAACACACCAAAGCCTGGACTACAGGATTACATAATAAAATGTGTTATAACATTGAGGATTACAGTAACACACCAAAGCCAGGACTAGAGGATTACATAATAACATGTATTGATGTTTCATTTTCAGATGAGTATATAAGACAAGAGGAAGCACAGTCATCAAATCAATCATCCATGGCATCACTGAAATGGACAACAGCCTCCGCTAGACAGGTATCAAATATCAGAATATTTAGCAATCATGCAGTTTTAAGCTGTCCCTGAGATAACTTCCCAAACCATTTTGGGAGTACTACTGTATATTGCATTATAGGGTATGGTATACATTCCCTCAAAAGGACCCTTATGATAATTACAACTTTTTTGATAAAATTGTATGATAGATAGACAAGACCGACTTATACTAGATGAGAATCACAACTAAAAATAAAATGCTATATTTATGGTGTGAATTCAGTTCTAGACATTACTTTGGCTTCTGTCTCATCTATGCCCCTTACATTCAGAAGTCTCCATTCATTTCCCCTATGTACATCAGAGTTATTCATTAATCTCTGAAGTACCGTTATTGTTAGCATAGAGTTTGTCATGATCAGTCACTATGATCATAACGTGCATGTTGGCGTACTTTGTCCGTTTAACCCTTTACGCCTTAAATTTGTTCAAGAAGATTTCAATTTCTCACACAAATGTCAATTTGCAGACCAATAGAAGACTACTTTTGAAAATTTACCACTGGAATGTCTGGCTCGGTTAACAAGTTGGTTTCGATGGAAGCTCATGTTACTACTGTCTGCCGTTCCATATTCATGAACATTCGGAACATTAGCAAAATTTGCAGCTTCCTGGATGAAAACGCAGTCAAAACTCTTGTACATGCTACCATCACGTCACGCCTGGACTACTGTAACTCTCTGTTAATAGGCATACCATCTAGCCAATTAGATCGTTTACAGAGAGCGCAGAATACAGCAGCTAGACTGATTACACACACCAAAAGATTCGATCATATCACACCTGTCCTATTGGAGCTGCACTGGTTGCCTATAAGACAACGTATATGGTACAAGGTGGCTTTGTTGGTGTTCAAGTGCCTACATGATCTGGCCCCACCGTACTTAAAATCCTTAATCCAGCAAAGAGCTGCACCAAGGTCTCTTAGGTCTAGCACACAATTACTATGTACCATACCAAAATCAAACTTAACTACTGGAGATCGTGCATTTTCTCGAGCCGGTCCGCGATTCTGGAACTCTCTTCCACATGAAATTAGAAACTGCTCTAAAATTGACTCATTTAAATCACTACTAAAAACATATCTTTTCCAAAGAGCATTCTAAATTTTGTAAAGCGCTTTTGAGCAATTCAGTTTGGAATTGGCGCTATATAAATCCGACATACAATACAATACAATACAATACAATTCCAGTGGTAAATTTTCATAAATAGTCTTCTCTTGGTCTGCAAATGGACATTTGTCAAGACCACTGTAGAAGTCGGATGACTGTTAAAGGGTTACTCATCAAGAATGGTCAAGAAAATTGAGATTTGTACTTAGTGAAGGTCCATTTACAGGTCAAGATGCTAGATTTGAAAACTTACCACTGGAATGACTGACTTGGTTACCAGTAACTGGACATCCTTATGACCACTACTAGCCGGTTTTGGCTGGTTTGAGAATTCAATGGTTGATCATTTTTAATTACCAAGTTTTATTTGCAGCTTGTTGCTTTGCCAGACATGCAATATGACGACGCATTTACTGTGCAAATCGTTGAACCAGAGTTGGTGACAATCTGCAATTTTATATCAGGAATGGTACCATTTCTTCAACAAATTATCCGTGACGTAAGCAATGATCCATGGATCTTTTATAAAAAATATTGATGTTGCGACCAAACTAAGTAGATGAAAGATATATAAAGTTAGCTTTTCTGTGTGTGTCTGTCTCTCCCAATATCCATTTATGCACTACCCCTGTTGGTTGTCCATAGTTACCAGAGGAACCAAAGTGATTTGTGATGTCAAGATGTCAGCATCATGGTAACTTCTTGCAAAAATCGTGTTCCTTTAATGATAATAACTCCATTTACTGAAAAGATTTACATCAGAATTGGTCTCTATGTTGGCCATGGCATCACAAAGGACTACATGTATGTTGAATGTTGGTGTAATAAGATCAAATTTATTGCGACCAGTTTATTTAAATTATATCTCATATTTTTAATTTCTAATTTGAAAAATTAAAAGTAATATCTAAATTCGTCTTTCACATTTTCCTTGGTGTCCTGAAGAACAATTGATTTGGGATTAAAATGACCACAGTCATGGTTACACAATTATAGAAATTATGGTGAATTCATGTTAGAAAATCTGATTTATGTTGCTATGGTGTGCTGGTAGGAAGGGTGGTGGTGTTGGGGTTGGGGGAAGGGTTGGTGATGGCAGAGGGCTGGCATACATCATATGTCAGTGAGTGTTATTCTGTTAAATAGATGGAGATGGTGCATTGGTGTATATTGGTGATAGGGATATGAATTAAAATGGGGATTCTTCCTTATGCCAATCCTTAATTATCACCATGATATATGTACATGTATAGATTTAATGATGAAGATCCTTATCCTCAATAGCCACCAATAGAATACATACTAATTCTTGAAAGGTGCAGCAAAATCGATCATAATAACCTTTGCCATAAAAATATTAAAAAAATAAACTAACCTCACCTCTTACTCGCTGTTCCTGTGGTTAACATGCCACTCATAAACTATGCATGGAGGATTTAACCTTTTTATCATGTCGTTAAATAAAGATATTCAGGCTTAATAAAAGCTGACTGCTCATATACTTCTCGATCAGAAAAAAAGTTAACTGTTGCCTCAGTATTCGGTATATACACTCAATCATAGAGGTGCCATCGTAATCATAACTGTAAATTCCTCCTGTTTCAGAAGCACATCTTGTGGGGGCAGTTGTGGCCTGTCGACAAACACAAACATTGATCTTATTCCCATTGATTATCATATATAATTATGTTAGATACAGTTGACCAATAATCATTTTGCTTCGGCCACATAAAAATTACGATGATGTTGACCAAATCTTATCTTTCCTTCATAGAAACGAGCAGGGCAAATTCTGGATGCAAAGAGAACACATGAGACAATTTTGGTAAGTTTATATTTTTAAGCATTTTGAAAACAATGTATGGGATATTGCGATCACCTCCATCCATCGGTCAATTCCGCTATCCTATGAAACCTGCTCGTGATATTAAATCAAATTGCTTATGTGAATTAGCCAAGTAATCGAGGATTCAAGTTTATCCATCAATCACATGACGTCGTATTCTACTTCGAATAATACTTACCAGATGTACTATTATGATAATGTCTATTATCTAGTCTAGCTCAAAATAAACAATTAAAACTCCGCACTCTCCTGGTCCTGCCCATACTGTGTCCGGGAATACCATAGCCGCAGGTACCGAGTCAATTCCCAATCACAGTCAGATTCGTCTATTTTGCGCTTATTGAAAGTCGCGTGTTTTGTGCTCAATATTAATTGGAAATAAGCTAGTTTAGCGTGTTTTTTCGAGAAACCATCGCTGGCTTCATGGAGGAACTTGGGAAATCATCACAGGGGCAGGTTGTATCAATCTAGAATTTATACATTCGTGCCATAATGACTGTTTGAAATTTCCTTAAATTGGCACATTTTTTATAATGATAGCCATTGTTGGAGTCGCTTCTGTACCCGTTAACTTTTAGTTTTAATTCGGGTACTCGGTTAATTTTCTCTTGCGACTCGGTTCCTCTAAGATGGATGCGTCCTTGGCCAAGATGGCGGCGCCCATGAATTATGTCGTTCTTGGCTTGGTGTATCCAGGCACTCTGTTGTCGCCGATTTTAGCTCTCGCTTAGTTGTCGAGGGTGTTTGTAGTGATCGGCGAGTTATTCTTGGTTATTTAACGTTAGTTAAAGGCTGAGTTGTGTTTTTTTTTAAATTTTCACTCAAAAAAGTTTCAAATATTTCCTGCCTAAGACTTGTTATCATTAAATTGAGAGAAAGTTAATGTGTTTAAGAAATCTTAACTAGCAAGTCTATTGTGCGTATTGCTCGTCATTGGTTGTCATGTGCAGCGTTTTAATTCTTCTCTGTGTTCGCAGAAACCGAAGAACTCGGACTCGTTGTGCCGCAAGTGCAACAGGTTCATGAAACGGAAGTACCTGGGTCATCACTGTGTGGGGTGCGCTAAGTGTAAGGTCGGGAGCCCTTGTGATGTGTGCGTCAACTGGTCGTCGGAATTGGTGGCGGAGTTTGACAAGGATCGACGGGCGAGGCTGAAGCGTATCGAGAAGGATAAGGCAGTGAAGCTGCAGCAGGTTTCGTTGCTGGGACTGGAAGGTCGGCTGAATGAGAGGATGGATTCAGCACTGGGCGTATGGGCGGCCCAGTTCAAGGCTATGTTTGACTCGTTGCAGTCCACGGTCCCGGTGAGGCAAGCTGGTGCAGGACAACCATTAGGTGGTCCGGCTAGCTCTGCTGAGGGTCATGCACCTGCCCCTTCTCGGTCCTTGGCTCAAGAGCCGACGATAGAGGAGGAAGATTTGCTGCTGAGGGAAGATTCCGGCATGCCAGATCTTTCAATTACGGCGATGCCTAGTACGTCCCAGGGGTCGCCCTCGGGATTTGTACGGGTTTGCCAGGCGGATGGTGATGTCGACGTTCGTCGGGCATTTTTCATCCGCGATTTGTGCAACCGGATATGCCGGCGGAGCCGTGGTTTGCGGTTCCTGCGACTATCCCGGCGGCGTTAGGTGCGGCTCCTATCGGAGTGACAGTGCCAGCCGTAATTGAGGCCGTCGGAGTCCCGGATCCTGTGTTGGAGCCGATGGACTGCGGCGAATCCGTATCTGGCGATTCGTTGGATACTGGTGCCGCTGGTAGTCGCGCTATGGATGCGCTCTGTCCTGGCAGAGACGTGTATCGTAGCGCTCTGTCCAGTGGCTCTTCTGCCATGCCTACACTCCCGCTGGACACGCAAACTTCTGACATGTTGGAAGTTGCGGCATACCATCTGGTTCAGCCAGACTATGCGTTGCCCAAGGCCCCGAAGGGGATAAGGAGTAGGGTCCGGTTTTCGGAGCAGGCTTATCATCAGTACGCCAGGGTTCCACGGCTTTCCGTTGCGGAACGTGAGGCGCTGAATAGGCCGTTGACTGGGAAGGCCAAGGGGCGGTCACGTCCTTTGGTTTCTCAGACCAACAAAGACCCGTTCAATGAGCTTACGCTCATTGAGGATGCGGCTAGGGCAGCCATGGCTGCGCTGTCGCACGGGTGTACCGTCTTGCAGGGTATGCTGGACTGCACGGCGGAAGGCGGACAGGTGCCAGAGGCTGCTCCCGGAGTTGTTCGGGACACCATGCGCCTGTCTCAGGATTGCCTGGCCAGGGTAATCACGAGAACTTTGGCAGAGCGACGGAGAATGGTTCTCGATTGTGTGGAACCAGGACCAGAGATGAGGGCTGCGTTATCTTCTGCGCCTTTCATAGGTCCAGGCTTGTTCGGCGGCTCGGCACGACAAGCGCTCTCTAAGGTTGCGTCAATGGTGGCGGAGCAAGAAGTGGTCGGCAAGTCGTGGAAGTTGACCAAGAGGACTCAGCCGCAACAGTCCTACCGTCAGCATAGGCAGGAGCAGCAGAGACAGCGTCCTAGATCGCCCTTCCGTCCTTCTGCCCGTGATGCCCATAGGCCATCCGGAGCACAAGGGCCTGGCCGTTCGTCCGCATACAAGCCCTCTAGTAAGAGGCCGTATGAGGACGACAGGAAGGGTGGCGGTTCGGGCCGAGGCCGCTACCGTAAGGATAGCCGTGGCGGCGGTTCCGGACCGTCATACCACAAGAAGCCGCGGGGCGGCGGTGGGGCTCGTTCCTGACGGGTTTCCGGCGGAACCAATACCGGCGGCTTTGGAAACAAATGGGAGTTGAGAATCTTCACCCAAGCGATTTAGCGTCTTGTCGGCTAATCTCGACCGACAACTTTGTGCAGATTCCTTCCGTCGGAGGCAGACTTCGGCTATTCCTAAACCAATGGGAACAGGTCGTGCACGACTGTTTAGTCTGTCAGTGGATAAGAAACGGCTGCGATCCGGACTGGCTCATCCATCAATCGTTAGTTCCGTTAACCTCGACTCCAATATGGACTCCTATTCCAAGGGAATTAGACCGTCTAGTCGCCATTCAGTCAGAGATAGAATCGCTTCGTCAGAAGAATGCGATTCACCTAGTCCCCGATCAGTCATCGCTGGGCTTCTATTCGATCATGTTCCTAGTTCCGAAGCGTACCGGAGGGTGGAGACCAATTCTCAATCTCAAACCGTTGAACAAATTTATTCTTTCTCCCAGATTTCAGATGGAGACGGTAGCAGCGGTAATGACAGGGCTGAGGAAAGGCATGTGGGCGGTATCGATAGATCTGAAGGATGCTTATTTTCATATTCCAATGTCAATTCCTTTTCAGAAGTACCTGCGATTTGCATTCCAAGACAATGTTTGGGAATTCAATGCTCTTCCCTTCGGCCTGACCACGGCTCCGAGGGTCTTCACCAAGGTGGTTCTCGCCATGACTTCTTTACTTCGCAGGAGAAACATAGCTATTCACACTTACATAGACGACTGGCTGCTAAAGGCGGGGAATCCAGTCACTCTGCGCAGCAATCTGATAGTAGTCCTAGACTTGTTAAAGAAGCTAGGATGGATTGTGAATCTAGAGAAATCAGAACTGACTCCATCCCAGGAGTTTGTTTATCTGGGAATCTTTTTCAATCTCAGGGACGGCGTAGCTTTTCCAGAGGAGAGCAGAGTCAGAAGCCTGATTGCAGTGTTGGAGTCGGTTTCTCTAGGAGCCTATCTGACGGCGCGTCAATTTCTCAGAATACTGGGTTTGCTAGTATCTCTGGAGAAGGTGGTGCCATATGCGGCACTCAGGCGCAGGCCGATTCAGATGTATTTGATGTCGTTCTGGTCACAGAGAACAGATCCGTTATCTCTGAGAATACCAGTAAAAGAACCATTGATATTCCACCTTCAGTGGTGGTTATCGGAACAGAATCTCCTGCGAGGTGTTCCTCTACAACCTCCTCAACCTCAGATGTCCATATTCACGGATGCATCATTGACAGGTTGGGGAGCGGTATTGGACAATCAGTCAGTGTCAGGGGAATGGGATCGGACCAATGCGCAGAAACATATCAATGTGCTCGAGCTATTAGCGGTGGTATTTGCACTGCAGAAGTTCGAGAGTCTAATTCAAGACAAGATTGTCCTAGTAAGGACAGACAACTCAACAGTGGTGTCTTATTTGAACCGCCAAGGCGGGACGAGATAACCAGAGTTGTGCATGATGGTTTGGAACCTTCTGCTGTGGCGCCAAGAGAGGAATATTATTCTTCGGGCAGCACACATTCCAGGAAGATTGAACATCTTAGCGGATGCTCTCAGTCGAAGGACGGTTTGTCGTCCGACGGAATGGCAGCTCAACCAAGTGGTAGCGGAGGTTCTATTCAAACAATGGGGCAAGCCAAATGTCGACCTATTTGCGATGAATCAAAACGCAAAGATGGTCACTTACGTGTCACCGATCCCGGACCCGTTAGCTCTAGCAGTAGACGCACTGGCGATAAGTTGGAAGGGAATGTACGCGTATGCGTATCCTCCAACAATTCTCATCCCGAAAGTTCTGGCAAAGATAAGAGAGGGGATGTGCCAAGTACTACTGATCGCCCCTTATTGGCCAGGCCGATCATGGTTTACGGATCTGCTGGACCTTCTGGTCTGCAGTCCAATCCCTCTTCCAGACACAAGAGATGTAATCTCTCAGAACAAGGGTCTGTACCTTCACGACAGACCAGAAATGTTCAAATTGACTGCATGGATGTTGTCAAGCAGCGTGCAATTGAGGATGGCTTTTCTGAGCAAGCAGCGAAGTTTGTTACTTCAGCCAGAAGAGTTTCAACCACAAAGACATATAATTATAGAATCAACAAATTTGCACAGTGGTGTGAGAGAAGAGATATTGATCCCTTTTCTGCATCTGTTCAACACGTAGCAGATTTTATCTGTCATTTATACGAAGTTGACAAACTTGTACCTTCTACCCTAGCAGCATATAAGTCTGCATTAGCTTCCGTCATTCCTAGTCTCACCATTGAGGGAGTGGAGAATGACACCTTGAATGAAGTTATCAAAGGAATGAGCAATCTGCGACCCAGACAGCCAATTCCTATCCCATCATGGAATCTATCTCTTGTTCTACAGGTTTTAGGGCATGCTCCCTTTGAACCGATTAGATCTATTGACATTAAACTGTTAACTATTAAATCAGTTTTCTTGGTTGCAGCAGCGTCGGCGAGAAGGAGAAGCGAGATTCATGCGCTTTCTGCCGAACAAGACCGTTTTGTCGTCACGGGTGAAGGTTTAAGATTACTTGCACGTCTTTGTTTCCTGGCAAAGAATCAGTCACTTAAATATCCAGGACAGCCGATCAATTTGCCAAGTTTAACTAGACATGACCCAAATTCTTGTGCTTGGTGTCCTGTCAGATGTCTGAAGATGTATAAGAAACGTACTTCTGAGTGGAGAGACGACCCGAAATCTCTGTGGTTATGTCTCAAAGCTCCCCATTTACGTGCTTCGAAAGATACTATTTCTCGTTGGATAGTTGACGCTATTCAGATGTCGCACAAGATCGCTACAGGAAAGCAAATTGATCGTGCGAATGCCCATGAGGTCCGAGCACTATCAGCATCATCGGCCCTTTATAAGGGTGTCTCATTAGAGCAGGTGATGTCTGTAGCACAATGGCATGCCGAGTCGTCATTCACTGATTTCTACCTTCGCGACATCTCCAGCACACTTAATCCAGTAGCCGTCGCCAATCTGTCAAACCTAAACTAAGCCACGTCCGACCACTACTTCGCACACATCACAAAAGTCTTCCG
The DNA here is from genome assembly GCA_034401795.1 of Chaetoderma sp. LZ-2023a. Classification (NCBI taxonomy): domain Eukaryota; kingdom Metazoa; phylum Mollusca; class Caudofoveata; order Chaetodermatida; family Chaetodermatidae; genus Chaetoderma; species Chaetoderma sp. LZ-2023a. The sequence goes on along the minus strand of CM067368.1, from coordinate 23,910,125 downwards.
CCTACACTGACCAAGCGCTATGCACATGACTGAGTACGACCGTGGATTGGGCCTAGCTCCTGTGATGATCAAGAACAGATCGACCACTCAAAAATGGTGAGTGTTTACATTAATTAAGTGACTATAAATATGTTTACTTCCAGTCGAAATACCAGACTGAGTAAGTGAATAGTCTGGTACAAGAGTATATTTATCCTATCATACAGACATGAGACTCATTCCAATTTGAAAATCTAATCGATATACTGATAGTTTTTTTCAAAGATTGAAGTTGTAGTAGCTTCTTTGCACTCTACTGGACTGCCCTAGCTGAGACTTGGGGCTGACACGGGTCTGGTGGGTGTTGCATCCCCATGGACATCCCTCTGGTTTTGTGCGGACAAAAGAGGGGGGGGAGCGCGGTCTAGACCATGGAAGTTTAGCACTCTATGAGTCAGATAGCAGAACCCAAGCGTATGCCAGGGTTTTAGTCTCTTCACAACCTTCTCTGTGGATGGTTGGTGAGTGCTGGTTCGAGCCTCACCTCCTCCCACCGGCATTTCCTGGCTGTCGAAATCCGGAGTTTATCATAATAGTACATCTGGTAAGTATTATTCGAAGTAGAATCAAAAAAGCATCCGCTTTTGTTTCTACGAGAATTCTTAATACTTACCAGATGTACTATGGCCCTGCCTCAGCCGCCCCGCTGAGGTGAGGCTGAGCTGCTTTCGCAGTTTGCCAAGGCAAATATAAGACGAATCTGACTGTGATTGGGAATTGACTCGGTACCTGCGGCTATGGTATTCCCGGACACAGTATGGGCAGGACCAGGAGAGTGCGGAGTTTTAATTGTTTATTTTGAGCTAGACTAGATAATAGACATTATCATAATAGTACATCTGGTAAGTATTAAGAATTCTCGTAGAAACAAAAGCGGATGCTTTTTTGAATCAACTACACGACATGTAGAATGATGTCATAATCAATTACGTCATGAATGACATTAAGATCATCACAAATTCTTAATTGATGACGGACTAAACAGTGTTGTACGATTTGTATGTCTACTATTGTCTTTACTATTTAATAAACATGCTGTTGAATAGGCAGCAACAGCACCCAATCAAATAAGTTTCAAAATATTCAGCAGCTTATCTGTATTGTTTTCCGGAAATAGATAGTCAGCGAGTTCAAGGATCGATCGATCCCAACACAGGCGACGCATGGGTGGAGCTTAGCTCGAGATGGGAGGAGCATAGCTTAAACTGGATTCCTCCATTGCTGATTGCCAGATGCCATAATATGATTAGCTCCATCACTGGGTAAAAGGAGGGGTGGAGCAGTGGTCAGGGTGTGAGGTCAAAGTTGGTTGAAGCATGGGATTTGCAAAAATGTGCATCGACTTCTGAAAATGAGAAATTGATCGTGAGAATACTCATCTATTTGTTGTTCAGATCTTTAAGGAATAGAGCAATGCTCTATGCATCAGCATTAATTGTGAGATCCAATCTGTCACTCATGTAGATGATACCATAATCAAATTTGTCACAATCTGTCACTCAAGTACCTGATATCATCATCAAATCTGTCACAATCTGTCACTCAGGTATCTGATATCATAATCAAATTTGTCACTCAAGTATCTGATATCATGATCAAATTTGTCACAATCTGTCATGAAATGTGAAAAGTATGTACCATCACTAATGTGTACAAATTATGTCTTTGATGAATTTACAATTTAATAAACATGCTGTTGAATACTTTGAAACTAATTTGACTGGGGAGTTATTTTTGCCATATTAATCTCAAACAAATAAACAGCTTACCTGCATCTAGTTACCTGGAAATTTAGAATTGGGGAATTCAGGCTTCACAGTTTCAAATTTATTCCAACATGCATACAAAGTATCTGGAACTTAGCTAGCACTGGGCATGGCTTAGCTAGTCCTAAATGGGTTTCTATTACAGCATGGATACCACATATATGTGCAGGCTCTGGATTTGCCACTATCTAAGCTCCACCCACACCTCAGTCATGTTGAGATCGATTGATCTCTGAACTCCCTGACTCGATATCCAGAAAGCTATACCGGTATGCTGTTAAATATTTTGAAATTATTTGACTGGGTGCCAGTCAAATTAGTTTCAAAATATTCAACAGCATGTTTATTAAATAGTAGACATACAATTCGTACAAAGTGTCGGACTATTAAGAGTTAAAAATGGGCCATATAGAATCATTTATGATGTAATGATTATGGCATCATCCTACACGCCGTTTAGCTGATTATGACATCTGACATAATTGCTGGGAAAGGTCCATTATTATGTTGAATCATCGAGGGCTGATCTGATCTCAATAAAATGCTTGACACGACCATACCATGACCATAGCATAGCATACCATACCATACCATACCATACCATACCATACCATACCATACCATGACCATAGCAGTCCATACCATAGCATACCATAGTGAGACGTCGTATGCCATACCATGACCTCGCATAGCACACCATATCCTTGCATACCATTCCGTGACCCATCTATGACCCATGCAGAGTTGCAGTATGGCGGTTCGATCCCCCGACCGGGAGATGGAGATCAACAAATTAAACTACTAGGTTCATGACTGTCGGCTGGTTGGCACATGTAAATTGAAGCCGCACGTTGCCAGTGCGTCAATAAAATAAAAATACATATACTGCCAGAGCCATGATGGAGTCGGAGTACACTAGGCTTAAATGCCAAGGATTGAATCGTGGAAGGTGCATCCACAGATAGTCCCATATGAATCGTCAGTGTGTCAGTATATCAGACATGTGAAAGTGGGTCTGCTAACCCGAGACTTTGTCTTGGCGTGGTGGTCCAGTGGAAAGATGTCTGGTTGCTGATGCTATGCGGAGTTGCAGTATGGCAGTTCGATCCCCCGGTCGGGAGATGGAGATCAACAAATTAAACTAATGGGTGCATGACTGTCGGCTGGTTAGCACATGGAAATTGAAGCTGCACGTTGCCAGTGCGTCAATAAAATAAAAATACCATAACCTCGCATACCATTCTATGACCCATCATACCATGCCATGACCTCACATACCATGCTATGACCTCGCACACCATACCATAACCTCGCATACCATACTATAGCATACCATACCATAACGTCGCATACCATAACATAACCCATCAGACCATGCCATGACCTCGCATACATGCTATGACCTCGCATACGATACCATGACCTCGCATACCATAACATGACCATAGCATACCATAGCAGGACCATAGCATACCATACAATGAGCTCGCATACCATACCTTGATCTCATATGCCATACCATGACCTTGCATACCATACCATGACCTCGCATACCAGACCATGACATCGCATACCATACCATGACCTAGCATACCATAGCATGACCTAGCATACCATACAATGACATAGCATATCATGACCTTGCATACCATAGCTTGACCTCACATACCATACCATGACCTCGCATACCATACCACGACCTAGCATACCATACCACAACCTATCATACTATACCATACCATAACCTTGCATACCATACCACAACCTTGCATACATACCATGACCTAGCATACTATGCCGTACCATAACCTCGCATACCATACCATCCCATGACTTAGCATACCATACCATGACCTTGCATACCAGGCCCTCACATACCATACAATGCCCTCACATACCATTCAATGCCCTCGCATACCATACCATTATCTCGCATACCATACCATTATCTCGCATACCATACCATTATCTCGCATACCATACCATGACCTCGCATTCCATACCATGGCCTCACATTCCATACCATGACCTCACAACCATACCATGCCCTTACATATTATACCATGACCTAGCATACCATCCCATGACCTAGCCTACAATACCATGACCTCATATCAGCCAATGACCTTGCATACCATACAATAACCTCGCATACCACACAATGACTGCATACCTTACAATAACCTTGCATACCATACCACAACCTCACGTACCTTACCACGACCCTGCATATGATACCACGACCTCGCATACCATACCATGACCTTGCATACCATACCATGCCCTCGCATACCATACCATGACAGCACATACCATACCATGACCTTGCACACCAAATGTGATAGCTTACCATGACCTAACACACCATACCATGGCCCTGTCATACAATACCATGACTTAGCATATCATATTATGTGATAGCTTACCCTGACATAACATACCATACCATGACCATAGCCTACCATATTATGTGATAGCTTACCATACCTTATGATAGCACACCTTATTTTGCGACACTGCCACATGTGGTGTATGACATGCCACAAGGCAAAAGAGCTTGACCCATGGGATGCAGTCAATGTCCGTAAAGAAGTATAACATGTAAATTTATATTTTGCAGACATTGCAGGAGCTGAAAGCCTTCATGAGTGTAAACAGTGTGCCTTGTAAAGATAGACAAAAACTTGTCAGAAATTTCAGGGTAAGTTTGATGTTTAACAAATACATGTACCTGCTGTTATGTAAGTTGTAACGTAATAATAATGTGTCTATATATATATTGATGAATGCAACACACTGGATCCAATGTTGTTATATTTCTTACATGCACTTGTGTGTGTGTGTGCGTGCTTGTGTGCGTGCGTGCGTGCGTGCGTGCGTGCGTGCGTGCGTGCATGCATGCATGCGTGTGTGTGAGCATGCATGCATGTTTGTTGGTGTATGTGTGGGTTTGTTTGTTTTGTACATCTGTGAATGTGTGTATGTAACTATGTTTGTGTGCAGTGTTGCCACCTGGCTTAGGACAATATATCTGGCAGCCTTAGCTGTAACAGACATTTGATGATCGCTTCTATAACTTCATCATTGCTGACAGAAAACTACTTTCTCCTGTCACATGGAATGAGTGAAACCAGTAATGTGGTATTTCTCTCCTATTTGACTGCATCAGCTTGGAGCTGATCAAGATGTCCAAGAAGGTTCTGTTCAAGAAATTAGCCCAATGGCTAAAGACCAAACCGCCCCATAAAGTTGGCCCAACTTCCCAACTGACAAAAGACCCATAACCAGGTCAACTCCATCCACCAGCCCACGTACAATGGTCACATGACCACAAAGCAACAAACATGCCGATATTTGGTAATCCACCAGCCTACAACCGGGCACCCAGCCAAATGAGTTACCTATATGATTCCGTTTTGTGAGGCGATGTTTAAATTAGCCTGTACCCCAGAGGTTGGTTGATGGGTGGGTGAGAGGGGGTTGTGCAGAACGTAAAAATTTGAATAATTAAACCGCATTTGTAACTCGTGAGTTACCCATATGGCTGCGGACGAATGCAAGACCGTATTGACATTAGACTCTGCACCCAGTGTTGTGATGTGGTGTGGGCAATGTGTGTTTCCAGAACCTCAAAGCTGGTGACAGAGTGGGATTTGTGATGGCATACCATGGATTGTGCATTCTAGTTTTAATATTAAATGTTGCCTCATTTGAATTTAAAATTATTTATATGGTACAATGGCTCTTCATGCCTTTCCAGGTTGTGGAGCTGCTGGGTGACATACTGAAGATTCCATACAGACACACCCCAGACCAACAGTGAGTGAGATACCTGGTTAAATGGAGGATCTACAATAAGTTATTATTTTGTATCAAATTTATCTCACAAGTTCATTAAGTTTGCAGCAATCATTAGTGAGTTTTAAATGAGAAAATTCTATGAGTGTGATAAAGCTGATATGAAATGACAGTGAGTTTAGCGTTATATTTATGATATGACATAAGTCATTGTTTCTAATTTTCCACATCGATCCTGGTAATTTTTTTGGTACCTTTTGCATTATGTTTTAGTCATGACTCGCAGCTAGCAAGAGGTCAGTCGGTCTCTGTCTCTCGGTTTGTCACATTTGTAAGATTTTCTATCAAAGTCACCTACATCACAACTTTAGCATGTGACATTTCTTGCTGTAGATTAGTTATTGAGAGTTCTGAGCAATGTGCTGCAAAATAAAGTTTCAACAATTGAGCATTTACAATTACCTTCAATATGCGGATTGAAATGCTCAAAATTAAGTAGACTTTAATGGCCAGGATTCGTCAAGAAAATCTATGTTTTTTCTGAGTGAATGTCGATTTACAGGCCAATAGAAGACTATTTTTGAAAATTTACTATTGGAATGACTGGCAATAAATTTCTGTTCAGCCATGAACAATAAGAGAAGCGCACGTAGCTCCTTTGTGTTAGTTTGTGTATTTCGGTCATTAGCCGTTATTACCTACTCTTGATTACGGTTGTTGACCATTTAAGTGTTTTTCTAATTATATTGATTACTTGCTATTTTAAATAAAGTATTTCATCTATATTTTGTAGTCACTTAATGGCAATCTTTGTGGAAGCTTACGATACGCTGTACACATATTTGATGGGTGACAGTCGCAAGAATGAATTGTACATCGCTAAACATATAGACTTCTTCCAGACGCAGATTGAGTGTGAGGTATGGCTTTATGGAGAGATCTGATATGTCACGCAAGTATCTGACATCATAATCAATTGCGTCACTAGTTAGCTGACGCCACGGTCATAATGACATATAGCTCTGTCATGAAAATAGAAACGTCTATCACTAGTATACGAATTGTATGTCTTTGATGGATTTACAATTTAATAAACATTCTGTTGAATATTTTGAAAGTAATTTGACTGGGATCTGTTACTGCTATAGGCAGCAACAGCCTCCCAGGCAGATTAGTTAAAAAAAATTTCAGTAGTTTGTCTGTATACTTAGCTTCAAGCTGGGTTTAAAGTTTCAAATTTATTCCTACATGCATAACAATTTCCTCATTTTCCACATTTCTTTATAACATATCATGCAAGAGAAAACTTAAATGCATAATCATACTTTGTGACTCAACAAAACTTGTGCAAATAAAATTAAAATTAATAGGTGGTACATGTAGCACGTTGTTCAGCACATGTATATATTACATTATATAGACAATATTATTTTATAACTTGTATTGAAGAAATAAAATATCAAGATTTTGAAATCCACCTTGGATTTATTCCATTGAGTTTATGAAGTTTATAATCTATTCACTCTGTGCTATGGTCCCTGCTCAGCTGAAAAAGTGTGTATTGTTCTTTCCTGCAGGGCAACATAGGATTGAGTGCGGCACACATGGTCATGGAACTAATCAAAGATAATCGTAAAATTGTTGACAGAATCACGACAGACCAGATCAACCATTTTGTGGATCTACTCAAGCAAAACAAGGTTAGGAAATAAGAGATTGTAGTATTTTCACATTCTTAAATATCATTCAAGACCATCTGACACCACATTCCAGACAATCCCCAATTATGCTTGGCTGATTTTTACAATCTTTAAGTGAATTTTGAAATTTACAAAATATTCAACAGCTTACCCATATAGTTTTCTGGAAATTGATATGGGGTTTAAAGATCGATCGATCCCAACACGAGCATGGTGTGGGTGGAGCTTGGCTAGATATCGGCAAAGCATAACTAAAACTGGAAAGATCAATTTCAAGGTACTTAGTTAGCTTCAGATATGCAGAAGATGATCACTGATAGGATTTGAGTTCCCAATTAGAGGGAGCCATGATTTCGAACTATGCCCCACCCATTTGTGATGACGCTTGCCATCTGTCCATCCATGCATCCGTGCATCCGTCCGTCCATCCGTCTGATTCTTGTCCGAAGCCGAAGAGTTTTGAACCTAGTCACAATTTTTTTTCAGCAGATATATTACCTATAGATGAAGTGTCATGATTTCGATTCGGCAAAATCCTCCCATATTCGCTAGAGTTATCTCCCTTGAAATTCATCAAAGTTTTCTTGTCCGGTACAGCTCTCGAAGAGTTTTGAACCTACACTCACAATTTTGTTTCAGAAGATGTGTTATGTATAGGCGAAGTGTCATGATTTTGGTTCGGCAAGATCTGCCCATATTCGCCAGAGTTATCTCCCTTGAAAGATTAAAATTGTCAAACTTGTCTTGTCCAGGCCAAATCGCGAAGCATTTTGAACCCACACTCACAAATTTGTTTTCAAAAGATGTGGTACATATGGCCAAAGTGTCATGGTTTTGTTTTGGCATAATCCGCCCATATTCGCGGGAGTCATGATCCAATCTCGACGAGTTTTGAACCCGCACTCACAAATTTTTATCAAAAGATGTGGTACGTATAGTGTAAGTGTCATGATTTTGTTTTGGCGGGAGTCATGATTTCATTTCGGCAAAATCCTCGTATATTCGCGGGAGTTATCTCCCTTGAATGATTAAAATTCATCAACATTTTCTTGTCCCAGACCAGATCTCGAAGAGTTTTGAACCTACAGCACACTCACAATTTTTTGTTGTTTTAGGGATAGACGAAGTGTCATTTATAAAAAACAAACTTCACATTTAGCATTCCTCAAACAAGTATGCCTGCGAGCGTATGTTGAGTTTCACTAAAACTCTTGTTAGATGTGTTGCAATCAATTTAAAACACTAAAACCTGAACTCCCTGAATCTAAATTTCACGGTAATTGTAAACGTAACTGGATGAATATGAAATTTTAAAACTAATTTGAGTGGGACTGTTGCTGATTATGGCAGCAACAGCTGCTTATGGCAGCAACAGCTCCTCAAATTAGGTACAAAATATTAACTAGAATGTTTAATAACGTGTAAATTCATGAAGACATGGAGGCTACAATTAGTACACATCGTGACACACTTTCCACTTTTCGTGATGGATTCTTATGTCACTGATTGTGAAGTCCGCTGACTAGTGATGTAATTCCCCTTTCCAGCGTACCCACCCATCATATGACATCATAATGAACTGCGTGTTGTGTACAATGACATCATAATGAATGACATCATGAATGACGTTGATAAGTACGTCACGAATGCATGTTTGAATACGGTCTATGCGTTGTTGTAGAAATTGTTTGCTTTTACTATTTAATAAATATTCTGTTGAATATTTTGAAACTAATTTGCCTGGGCGCTGTTGCTACCATAGGCAGGAACAGCACCCAGTCAAATTGGTTACAAAGTATTCAACAGCTTCCCTGTATAGTTTTCAGGAAATCGATAGCTAGGGCATTTGGAGATCGATCAATCCCAACACGGCGAGGTGTGGGTGGAGCTTAGCTATTGATGGGCGGGGCATAGCTAAAAATGGGAAGGTCTATTGATGATGCTGTCAAATGCTTGAGTGACAGATCCCATTACTCTATTATCCATACGCCAGACCTGCCAGAGCCATCTACCAACGCGGCGAATGTATGCTTCTGGCCGTTTCCTGAAATCTCGTTGCAATAATTGTATCCAAATAATGCAAGCAAGCAATATTTCTTTGTGACATGATATTTTTAAAACTAGTTTTAAAATGAACATATTTTGTTGCAGAATTACCGTTACTTGGATTTACTGAGTGTACTGTGTGTCTGTAATGGCGTCTCAATCCCGGATAACCAGAACTATATCACAAAAGTATGGCTTATGGAAGGAAAGGTACAGTAAAGCAATGCTTTAAAGGAGAACCTAACTGAGGTCAACATATTTTGAATAAAATACAGTTCTATCGTGGAGCCCATGTTTAAGCTACTACACTCCAATTAAAATTGTGTTAAAATCACTATGCCACTAGTCGTCAGGTTGAATCCCATGCTGATATAGATCATGATCATGCCTCTCACAAGTCAGTCAGAGGTACATGACATTAAATGATGATGTCTTGGTATGTGTAGATTGGAGAGATTAAGGAGTTCATCATCGCACAACCATAAATTTTTGGAATATATGTCTTATTTTCAGACAGTAATTGTTGAACCTTTAATTGTCTAACTGCTCGAAGCCACCAGACAAATGAATTCAATAAGCAAAAATTCTTGACTTGTTGAATATTTTGAAAACAATTTTGACTGAAAGTTGTTGTTGGCTTAGTCACCAACCACTTTCAGTCAAATTGTTTTCAAAATATTTAACAGATCCAGAGATAGAACTCTAGGAATATGTCATCTACAAGAACTAACCAGTCAGATGGCTAAGATGGAATACATTTAGTGAGATGCCTGTCAATTACATTAACATTACAATATCTCGGGAAGATTTGAGGCTAGTAAGAAACCATAAGTACCTACAGATGGTTTGGAATGTGTGTGTGAAGTATTTAGAATCTCATTTGCATAAATAGATGAAACAGTCACGCAATTATTAGCTGCCGTGACAGTGTTGATTTAAAAGTGACAATTTGACTGATATGCCTAATACTATTGTGCATTTGATAAACTTAAGATCAGAACTCAATGTAATGTTATTATGAAAAAATTATTTTGAAACTAATTTGAGTTCTTTGTTTCTTAGGCATGGGACACTACAGCTCAGAAATACATAAACAGGTGTCCAAAACAAAATAAGACATGCTGGCGATTATTTTGGACATAATCGGCTTGGAAGCTGTTGCTGCCTAAAGAAGCAATGAGTCGAAGCAATGGCTTCTAATAAAATTATGTTCAACAGACCATTTGTCACCTCGTGTTCAAAATTAATTATGCTAATTAACATGTTTTTGTTTTGGAACCATGTTAACTTATTTATGAGCTGTATTTTGCAGTCGGTGCAGCATCCAGTGAAATTTGTTTTAAGATTTTCAATAATTCCTTTCTTATATTGCGAAGTCTGCTGGGAGAGGTTGGCGTGGAATCATTGATCATGACATTGATATTGATTGTAACACCAATCCACTATGAGGCCGAGTTTAGGCGAAACTGTCATAGGTACTTTAGGGTAGATAAGCATGTGATCAGTTACCCTCGCGTAAATGACCATGTGTTTAAATTACATTGATTTCATTGCAAACATGTGACCTCGACTTACCCTTGTAGATAGGTGGGTGACCGAGTAGGTGCTAGAGTACTGTTTAGGCGCTACTCTAGTAACCCAAGTAGCTACCCTACTAGGGATGTAAACTCGGCCCCAGAGACGGGAGTAGTTAGGGACCATTTTAGGATAGCTGTCAGATGGTGGAATCTAATTTGCAATAGACACCAGCTTTTCATGATAAATATTTTTATTGTATGTGTACCCCTGGATTGTGCTTGTGTATCTATTGCAGAACTGTGTATACTACACTGAGCTCGGACAGAAGATCAATAAAGAGCACAATGTGGTCTATGTATCCGTTAACAACCAGCGCACCTGGACACCGCTACATGACTTTGCCATGCAGGTAAGCAGAAATTGTCTCAATGGAATTTAGTGTCTCAGCTTCGCTGTGTGAACGTACGATTATCGCACTGACATTGTTTTGTGGGACATAGCAAATTGAAAATGGCCATCTAACCCTATAATTCTTGAATTTGTTCAACAAAAATTTCAATATTGTCACAGAAAATGTCAATTTTCAGACCAAAAGAAGACAATTTTTGAAAATTGACCACTAGAATGATCGGCTCGTTTATCGAGCCAGTCCTTCCAGTGGTAAATTTTCAAAAATATTTTTCTGCATTTTTCAAGACAACTGCTGAAGCAGTTTTTGACTAATATGAGTGTTAATGGATTAAATTATGAAATCCAGTGTCAAACCAAAATAATATTATTACTAATGAATTATTTACCAATTTTAGACTCATACAATGCACGACTCCAGTCATGCAGTGAACGAGTGTCTCTGATGTGTAAATAATTCATTAATTTCATAATCATAGCACCACATAATTGCTATGTCATTATTACTATGCACCTACTAATGTAGACATTGTACATCACTGCTATTTGATTTTATTCAGACAGTCATCAGCTGATAATTGCATCATTTATGAATTGTGTAAAGCCTGTCGGAGCACAGTGCTCCAATCAGTGTTAAATCTTCAGTCGCTAGGGTGCTATTTACTTTTACATGTACCAAGAATAAAAGCTCAATGAAAATATATCAGTAATCAGGGGTAGACTTGCGTGATTATTGTTTTGAGTGATCACGATCGATTATTTAAGAGTAATCATGATTAGTCGATTAATCAGTCTGGGTACAAATTACACAGACAACAACGAAGGCATTTCGCTGATGAAAGATACAAAATTTGGAGTTTAGAAATTTCCATTTGCAGGCCACGAGAAGACTATTTTTGAAAATGTATCATTGGAATGATAGGCTCGATCCTCGAGCCAGTAATTCCAGCGATACATGTTAAAAAATAGTCTCCTCTTGACCTGCAAATGGACATACATTAGCTGAGCAAAATGTCGATTTTTGTAATCGATTTCATAAAAGAAAGTAAAAACTAGGTTTTTGAAATCTGTTATTCCATAGAAATTATGCACCATTATTCGATTAGTTAATTTTATAATTTCCTGATTAAAAAAATAATCATGTTTTTCGATTAAATCACGTAATCATGTAAGCCTAAATCAGAGATCTTTTTGCTAAATTTAAGCGTGGAATTCTTAAAGTAGAGCTCAGAAATAAGTTAACATTTTTCCAAAACAAAATGAAACTGACTGTTGAATATTTTGAACATAATTGAATTGGAAGACATTGTTACGTAGCGCAGCAATGTCCTCCAATTCAATTATGTTCAACAGTTTTTATGTTTCTGTGTTTGTTTTGGAAAAACGTTAGCTTATTTTTTAGCTGCACTTTACCAGATGTATTTTATTTCTTAAATTTCTACAGTTTTACGATTTTGTTGCTAAATTTAACGCTTTAATGCCGAGGACGGCCAAAACTGGTGTCTGCATTGGTATTCAGAAATGTCCTGGTGAAGATGGCAAAACTGGCCTCTGCATTGGTATTCAGAAATGTCCTGGTGAAGATGGCAAAACTGGTGTCTGCATTGGTATTCAGAAATGTCCTGGTGAAGATGGCAAAACTGGCCTCTGCATTGGTATTCAGAAATGTCCTGGTGAAGATGGCAAAACTGGTGTCTGCATTGGTATTCAGAAATGTCCTGGTGAAGATGGCAAAACTGGCCTCTGCATTAGTATTCAGAAATATACTGGCGAAGACACCAAAACCGGCCTCTGCATTGGTATTCAGAAATGTCCTGGTGAAGATGGCAAAACTGGCCTCTGCATTGGTATTCAGAAATGTCCTGGTGAAGATGGCAAAACTGGTGTCTGCATTGGTATTCAGAAATGTCCTGGTGAAGATGGCAAAACTGGCCTCTGCATTGGTATTCAGAAATATACTGGCGAAGACACCAAAACCGGCCTCTGAATTGGTATTCAGAAATGTCCGAGATTATTTTTGAAAATTTACCACTGGAATGACGGGCTCGATAACCAAGCCAGTCATTCCAGCGGTAAAACCTAAAAAAGTAGTCTACTGTTGGCCTGTAAATAGACATTCAATTAGAAAATATTTAGATTTTCTTGACCAAATTTAGCCATTAAAGGAGTAAGTGTGGAATTCTTACAAGACGTTGTGTTTTATCTACTAGAAACTGGATCATGCTGATGAAATGTTTGAGTTCTTGGACCACCAATTGGATTTATTTGGCAAGCTTTGTTACGTAAGTATAGAGACAACTCTGTATATGTCACTATGAATATATTATTTATGACTGATTATCCACCTTAACCATTTGTGATCGGTAGCTTGTCTTTATGAGGTAGCTATAAAGAGGTTTTTACACAAAACGCCTAAAGGTAATGTCAGAGGACATTGTCTCTAGGGTAGCAAGCATCCAATTACCATCAACTATTGAAGATTAATTTTGAGTTAAACTTTTCAAATAAAACCTAGTATCAAAGGAGTCAAGCAGGAAAGCTTTTGAATATTTCAAGGCTGATTTGAATGGAAGCATTTCTGACATCGCAAAGATATCAGGTCTAGCATTGATAGTTAAAGTTTCTGGCAGAGATTTGTTTGTATTATGCCATCCTGGAGAAATATAGATGAGCTAAAAAATGAGACTCCTTATAATGAAAGAAGACAAGACTGTGTTTCCGTCCCATGTGCATCTATCAGATACAGACACAGTTAATAACAAAGGCATTCTGCTATGTGACGAGGGGGAATGGATGAATAGCAAAATTCTTGATACACTGATGTGCAGTCTCTCTGATATTGATGCACGTTGCATCATGGGAGACAGCTTTCCAATCCCATTGGGAACATGGATCAAGCTTATATATCACTACGCTTGTGTGCTGCACTGTGTGTATCACTGATGCTGTACAATTGTGACATGTAGGCAGCGTGAATTGCAGTTCTAGATTAGCTTAGTGTGCATCACCGCAATGGCTAAGAGTGTGCATCACCGCAATGCCTAAGCGCCACCCACACCTCGCTCGTTTTGGGATCGATCGATCTCTGAACTTCCCGACTATCAATTTCCAGAAAATTATACAGGTAGATTGTTGAATATTTTGAAACTATTTTGACTGGGTGCTGAGCGCCTAGTCAAATTAGTTATAAAATATTCAGCAGCATATTTCTTAAATAGCAAAAACATGCACTACGTGTCGGACTATTAAGCGTTAAAGATGGGCTTAATCGAATCATTCATGACGGCATGATTATGACAGCATATACGTCGCAGAGTTGATTATGACATCATATGATTGAGTGAGAACAAAAATGGTCTAGATTTGGCCATGTTCTGTTAATGGAGTAATCTAATTTTAGCCATGCCTCATCCATCTCTAGTTAAGCTCCACCCACACTTCTCTCGTTTTGGGTCGATCGATCTCAGAACTCCCTGACTATCAATTTCCAGAAAACTATTTGTGGAAGCTGTTGAATATTTTTAAACTAATGTGACTGGGTGGTGTTGCTACCTATGGCAGCAACAGCATTCAGTCTAATTATTTTCAAAATATTCAACAGAAAGAATGTTTATTAAATAGTAAAAACATACAATTCGTACAACAACGCTTAGTCCCTCATCAATTAAGCCTTTGTGACAAACTTATCTAGATGTCATTCATCGGGTAATTGATTATGATGTCATCCTACAAGCCATAGAATCATCATCATCAATCATCATCCATCATCATCCATCGTTATCACCATCATCATCACCATCATCATCATCATCAATCATCATCATCATCATTAATAATCATCATCATTAATAATCATCATCATCATCATCATCATCATCATCATCATCATCATTCATCATCATCATCATCATCCATCACCATCATCAATCATCATCATCATCACCACCATCATCATCATCATCATCATCATCATCATCAATCATCATCATCCTCATCACCACTGTCATCATCACCTCCACAACCACCACCATTATACAGCTTAAGAGAAATAAGATTTATATGAACTGGGGACTGCCCTGTTGGTTATCTTTATTCATTTCTGTCCATAGGGTCGCAATGAGTTCGCAATCAAGGTGATAACCGAGGAGTTGAAGTACCTGAGCTGGGAGGAGGCATACCTGTGTTTGATTACAGAAGAATTACCTGATCAACTTCGGGCAAAATACTGCCACCTCATTACAGGTAGAGCTTACAAAGTAAATACATGTAAAACATCCTTAGCCGACATATTTAATGAATATGATCTGCATTCAAGAAGAAGTGATGGTACTTCTTTAAGATGGGTGTTCTTAAACCGTCAGTCGGTTGCTCCATAATCTATTGCCCAGTCAAATTAGTTTCAAAATATTGAACAGAATGTTTATTTAATAGCAAAGACATACAAGTCGAACAACATGACGCACTATTAAGTGTTTATGAAAGTGTTATTTCACGTCATTCATGACATAATTTATTATGACGTCAGCCTACATGTGAGTTATTTGATTATGACATCATATGATTGACTGAGAAACTGAATTCCTCTATTGAGACATGTTTGACTGTATGGCATATCTGACACCAACAGGTCTGTTTGTCGATGTCGGACAAAACCACGATATACTGGAAAATGTCACCTTGACCTTCCTCTATGACGATCTTACAACTGGACTGAAGGGAAAACAGCGGCCTGTCACAGCTCATGTCAAGACACCTCGGGTAAATCTATATGTCTATCTGTGTGTGTTTGTATGCATGCATGGAAGCATGAGCTTGTGATTGGGTGACTGCATGTATGGTGTGCATGTGTTTTATAACAGATTTAAAAAATAGAAATCATGCGATTTCAAACTTGACTTTTAATTAGATTATAATGGCCTGCATATTACATGAGCTGATATGGCATAATTGCATGTCATCAGTACTGTAGTGTAGCTCTATCTCACTATGGTTAGTCTGCTGTACCAAGTTGATAAGTGATTGTCCTCAGCTTTCTAGCACCATTTATGGATAGTATCATTATTTATCATCTTGTGGCCATCATTTGCTATTATGCTTCCCTATCCAACTGCGATGATGGTCTGTTGCTCCGAGGCTTCTGAAAATGCAAACAGTCTCATCATTAGCATTTCTTCTCTTCCTATATAACTGTCTGTCTGCTGCAAGACGCCAGACAATTTCAAGGGGCAATAACTATAGACATGTTACATATTTTGAAAACAATTTGACTGAAAGTTGCTGGTGGCTCATATGCATATTAATACTCACTCAACTTATACACCGTCTCGAAGGCAGAATCTGGGGACAGTGCTAAATAGAGGGATT
The DNA here is from genome assembly GCA_034401795.1 of Chaetoderma sp. LZ-2023a. Classification (NCBI taxonomy): domain Eukaryota; kingdom Metazoa; phylum Mollusca; class Caudofoveata; order Chaetodermatida; family Chaetodermatidae; genus Chaetoderma; species Chaetoderma sp. LZ-2023a. Next base: position 23,893,486 of record CM067368.1, on the reverse strand, counting down.
TATTTCTAGCGGAGCCCCGCCCATTTGTCACTAAGCTTCGCCCACTTTTATGCATGTCGGAATAGATTTATATACCTTGAATCCTGATCCCAATTTTGAGGTAATTAGTCAGGTAATTATACAGGTAAGCTGTGGAGCAGCTCCCAGGCATATACAAGACATTCAATTTCTACATTCACGACAAACTTCAATTTTCATGATGGAGCTAAACGGCATTATGATTGTAACAACACAAAGTTCTCGTGTCCCATTAAATATAAACACTTTTGCATGAGGTATGAGATGTCTGCTGATTTCTCCTCAATTTACCCAGCATGCCATGTTACCCAGCATGCAACACTACCCAACATGCAATTCTCTGACTCCACAAATTGTTGTAACTATCAGAAATCAACAGGTATCTCACACATCTCGTGCACAAGTATCTATATTTAATGGGACACGAGAACTTTAACAAGTATTGTAATTGATTATGCTTGAGTGACAAATGGGATCCATCCATTGATAGCCTCACTGAATCGTCCCCAGAATCCCAAATTTTACTGTAGTATTTATTAAACATATCTAATTTTGTGTCATTTGTTCACAATAACCAGTGTTATTAGCTCACCTGGCCTTCCTGGCCTGAAAGGCCACGTGAGCTTATGCCACCATCCGTCATCTATCTGTCATATAGCATCCGTCGTCCATCCGTCAACTTTTCCTTTAAACTACTCAAGAACCACTGGGCCGATTTCAATTATATTTGGCAGGAAGGATCCTTAGGGCAGAGAGATCCAAGTTTGTTCAAAGGAAGCCGATCGATCAATTTGGCTGGTCGCCGTCTTGTATTTTGCCCAACTTTTTAAAATGTCTTTAGAGACCTTCTCCAAAACCACTTGGGGATCGATTCACAACTCATGTGAGGGAAGAGATGAATCAAGTTTGTTCAAGAGAACTTTATTGGCCAGATAGTTTGGTGGCCATCTTAGATGACCTAGTTTTCGCGCAAACTTCTCCAGAATCACTGAGCGGATTAGGCAGAAATTTGGGAGATATCATTAGGGACTAAGGCCCATTAATGTTTTTTCAAGGGACGTTGATACATTTAACAACATGGCTGCCGTGGACCAATCAAAAGGTAGCATGATTGGTGGCCATTTTGGATTTTTTTATTTGATGGATTTTGAAGCAGAAATTGGTTTTATATAGGTTTTTGGGTATGCTGCTTTCAAATCTGCCACTTTCGATTAAACTGTTTGTAGGCTATCTTGAATCGTTTTCCCACCAAAATGTCCCATATTAAAGCAATGGGAACCACTGGACCGATTTCAATTATATTAGGGAGCACTCTTAGGGAATATAAATCCAAGTTTATTCAAATGGAGGTGATCGGTCAATTTGGCTGGTGGCCATCTTTGATTTTGACTGATTTTTAGAAGCATCTTTAAATATTTCTGAAACCATTTGGCGAATCGATTCAAATCTCATGAAACATCATCTAGGGCAAGAACTGAATCAAGTTTGTTCAAGAGAACCTTATTAGCCAAATATTTCGGCGTCCATCTTGCATGACCTAGTTTTCACAAAAATAACATCTCCAGAACCAATGAAGGGATCGGGCCGAAATTTGGGAGATAATTAGTGACTATACGGGCCATTAACATCTTTCAAGGAAAGTTGATACATCAAAGGACATGGCCGCCATGGACCAATCAAAATGTAGCATGTTTGGCGTCCATTTTGGATTTTTGAATTGCTTGATTTTGAAGTCGAAATTGGTTTTGTATGGTTTTTTGGGTATGCTGATTTCAAATTTGCCACTAGATTAAACTGTTTGGCAGCTATCTTGAATCGTTTTCCCGTCAAAATCTCCTACACTAAAGCAATGTGAAAATTAAAATCCTTCTAGAGAACCACTGGGCCGATTTTAGTTATATTTGACAGGAAATGGCCTTAGGCCATAGGGATCCAAGTTTTTTCAAACGAAGCGGATCGGCGAATTTGGCCGGTGACCATCTTGGATTTTGGCCAATTTTCTTAAGCATCTTTGAAAATCTCCGAAACCGCTTGGGGCAAAACTCATGAAATATGATCTAGGCCAAGAGCGTAACAAAGTTTGTTAAACGGAACTTGATTGGTAAATGCTTCGGCGGCCATCTTGGATGACCTAGTTTTCGTGACAATGAATTCTCCAGAACCGCTGAATGGATCGGGCCGAACCTTGTCCATGGAAAGTAGATAAGTTAAAAAAACATGTCCGCCATGAATCAATCAAAATTTTGCATTTTTGGGAGACATCTTGTATTTTCTGAGAAAATCATAAAACGACTACTTATTAACCCCTGGCCCAATTTTAACAAAACTTGTCTAAACATTCACAGAAATTACATTGATAAATATTTCCAGTGGTCATCTCATTTTCTTTGGTTCGGCCAGTTGGCAATAATTCCAGGTGAGCGATACAGGCCCCTTGGGCCTCTTGTGATTATATATCTATGGCTATATATATGTGTGATCTAGAGATTATCTATCTGTGCTAAGATGTGTGATCTATGGAATGTATTATGTCTATGGTAAGCTGTGTGTGATCTAGGTATTATATTCTCTATGCTGTATGACATGTACATTCTGATTGCTTCTATTTCAGGCAGTTCAGTTTCATATTATGAATGTTTCTATTTCAGGCAGTTCAGTTTGACATACAGGAGGTAGACATGCTTTTTAATGATATTTAGCACACTAAATAAATAACAACAGCTTACATTCTAATATGTCGTAACCACATGGGCTTGTGGGTGCAATAGATAGATTTGCAGTCAACCCTGACATAGAGACCAGAGCATATGGGGCTTTAAGACTGGTGGTTAGTGAACTGGTGGTCAGTGGACTGGTGCTCGGTAGACTGGTGGTTGGTGAACTATAGGTCGGTGGACTATTTTCGGTACAGTTGTGATCAGTAGACTTTTGGTCAGTAGCCTGGTGATCAGTAGACGGGTGATCAGTAGACTGGTGGTCAGTAGACTTGTGGTCAGTAGACTTGTGATCAGTAGACTTGTGATCAGTAGACTTGTGATCAGTAGACTTGTGATCAGTAGACTGGTGATCAGTAGACTGGTGGCCAGTAGACTGGTGGTCAGTAGACTGGTGGTCAGTTGATTTGTGGTCAGTAGACTTGTGATCAGTAGACTGGTGTCAGTAGACTTGTGATCAGTAGATTTGTGATCAGTAGATTTGTGATCAATAGACTGGTGGTCAGTAGACTGGTGGTCAGTAGACTGGTGGTCAGTAGATTGGTGATCAGTAGACTTGTGGTCAGTAGACTTGTTGTCAGTAGACTTGTTGTCAGTAGACTTATGATCAGTAGACTGGTGGTCAGTAGACTTGTGATCAGTAGACTGGTGGTAAGTAGACTTGAGATCAGTAGACTGGTGGTCAGTAGACTTGTGATCAGTAAACTTTTTATCAGTAGACTGGTGGTCAGTAGACTGGTGGTCAGTAGATTTGTGGTCAGTAGACTTGTGATCAGTAGACTGGTGTCAGTAGACTTGTGATCAGTAGATTTTGTGATCAGTAGATTTGTGATCAATAGACTGGTGGTCAGCAGACTGGTGGTCAGTAGACTGGTGGTCAGTAGACTGGTGATCAGTAGACTTGTGATCAGTAGACTTGTGGTCAGTAGACTTATGATCAGTAGACTGGTGGTCAGTAGACTTGTGATCAGTAGACTTGTGGTCAGTAGACTGGTGATCAGTAGACTGGTGGTCAGTAGACTGGTTGTCAATAGACTATTGGTCAGTAGACTTGGGGTCAATAGACTGGTGGTCAGTAGAATGATAATAAATCAACCACCTGTCAGTACCATAAGTTTTGGTCCAGGAATGAATTGCTATGGAAAATTATATGTTATGATTAAAGAAGTGCGTGTATCCAGTTTTATCCACTCTTTCGTGGTTTTAGATTTCTTTAAAAAATAACAATCTTTCCTTAAGGAATGCACTTGCAGGCAAAGAGATGTGTATTTAGCCGAGATGGTAATAACAATGTGGGGTATCTAAGTGGCGCTTGAGATAGCCATGGGGAAGTCTTCTACATTGCTAGATTGATGCCTATTGTCTCCATTGTGTGGAGTTGGTGGATCCAGTGGCACTCTTTCTGCCTTCTCCAAACGGTTGAATTTGGGTTTGTCTGATTTGATGACAGGACTTGGATAATTCTGGATAATCGGTACTGCATGTCATTTCTGGAGACCCTGGCTCCATTGAAATGACGCGATGCTGGTGTATCGTATCTTTAATGAGTTGACAAAGACAGATCAAGCATCAGGCTTCTATAATAGTATTTAATATTAAGTCATTATTACAGTCTATTAGAATACCGCTAGTATGGCTAATCCTGCTGCAGTGACAGGGCTGATTATTCTACCTGTCAGTCTCAGACCTTACATTAGATTCAGTAGATACTGAACTCCTGCATGATCCCTCTAGCACGAGCCTCAAGGCCACCAAGGGCCGACCACCAGTACCGGAAGCATCCACGTCCATGGATCCAGGACACCTCCGAACGTGCAAGGAATCGCTGTTTGGTGGAGGAGGAAGCTACTGTCCAGGTATGCAGTACAGTAACCCTATACGGGCGGTACAAAGATATGCCAAACCATGCATCCCAGAAGAACACAATGCATAACGACTGTCGCACAATGCTGCATGCAGAGGAGCAAGATATGAGTTCCAGATGGAGAAACTTCGAGATGTTGTGGACACAAAATCCACACCACCCATGCTGAAAGCCAGTTCCACCTATAAACCAGATAGCACGGACCCTGAATTCCTAGCAAACGGGGACAGACTATTCGAACACTGTGAAGAAAAACTCGCTGAACTTGTATCACCACAGACCACCAACAAACTGGCGGCACAATACTGTGAGACAGCTGAGTTCAAGCGGGCATTCAAAGAGGCCACAGATACCTCCCCCTTCAGGGAATCTGAAATGGCAATCGCAACAACATGCAACCACCATGCAAACAAAATGACGCCACAATGGCGTCAGACAGCTGCACAAATTCCAATCACATCATAAAGGAATGACGTCATCGTTGACAAGCAATTAGCCCAGTTCACAAGCTCTAAGTCTATACTGCAATGCATACGTGCATGAAATGTTAAAATTCTGACAAAAACGGACCTTTCTTTCACCTGAACATGTTTTCATTGCGACCTTCACTGCAATGGTACACACTCCACAACAGGCACACACCATGCAGCTAACACATGTTGAAGTAAAACTCCACAGGAACTACCTCTCATGAGTCCTACTGTTGGACGAAATGCTAAAAGTCTGAGTAAATTTCTACGTTGGTCTGATCTCTTACTTTCACTAACCAATCCCACCCCAGGTACCACCAAACAAACCAAACATATGGCCAGTGCCACCATCACTAGACGGCCATACTGCCAAGGACTGGCAAAAAACTTTGACAACCATACCAACAGGTACCACCAGACGCAACCCACCCATACTGCCAGGTACCGCCAGACCCAACCCACCCATACTGCCAGGTACCACCAGACCCAACCCACCAATACTGCCAGTACTGCCAGGTACAGACAGGCCCTACCCAGCCATACCGCCAGTACCGCCAAGGTACTATGTCGCCAGCACAACCCACCGCCAATCGCCCACACCCCACTGCCAAAACCGCCCATAGTCACCACAGCACAATTCTCACACCCACCGGATATGCCCATATAATGCAAGTCACGTGACTACATCTGGACACCCAGACCAAAAAGTATAAAAGGAGCGAACAATCCCAGCTCAGATCCTTCAGTCTTTTGGATCTGACAAAGGCAGATCAAGCGTCAGCCTTCTATAATAGTATTTAAGATTAAGTCGTTATTACAGATGTTTATTTAGGACTGTTTTCCACTGGAGTAATTGGTTTCATTTTCGGAGCCAATCATTATGATACAATTTCACAAGCCCACTGCCAAGACCAGTTTTGGGCAGCATGAGCGTTAAAGCCCTAAGGGGTGTAAGATCTGCCTGATATAACTAATACATCTTACAATAGGATTTATGTCCATGTTCAGCATTTAAATGCCCTTCATGAACCTGTCCCAGGCTGTAATTACAGGCATGTACACGTCTGGTTATAACTGCTCATATTCAATTATTCACCACGAATGTATACATGTATACAAAGCAACTAATTATAATAAACCATATTGTAAGCCTTGCTAACTAATAAATTTCATTGCAGTATATGGGTTATGACACTGGCTTTGTATGCTTATGATACATTATGCTATATTTTAATGGTTTGTGCTTTGGCAGCATCACACAATGGAAGAGTGTGGTCTAGTTACGGAGTGTATGCTATGTAAGACTGATGAAAGGTAGTGTGTCATTAGTCTGTGTATTGGTGCTATTCAGGTGTCATTTATGGTGGTGGTATTCTACTTCGAATAATACTTACCAGATGTACTATTATGATAATGTCTATTATCTAGTCTAGCTCAAAATAAACAATTAAAACTCCGCACTCTCCTGGTCCTGCCCATACTGTGTCCGGGAATACCATAGCCGCAGGTACCGAGTCAATTCCCAATCACAGTCAGATTCGTCTATTTTGCGCTTGTTGAAAGTTGCGTGTATTTAGTGCTCTCTTATTAATTGAATAAGCAGTTTTAGCGTGTTTTTTCGGAAAACCATCGTTGGATTCATGGAGGAACTGGGGAAATCATCACAGGGGCAGGTTGTATCAATCTAGAATTTATACATTCGTGCCATAATGACTGTTTGAAATTTCCTTAAATTGGCACATTGTTTTATAATGATAGCCATTGTTGGAGTCGCTTCTGTACCCGTTGACTTTTAGTTTTAATTCGGGTACTCGGTTAATTTTCTCTTGCGACTCAGTTCCTCTAAGATGGATGCACCCTTAGCCAAGATGGCGGCGCCCATGAAGTATGTCGTTCTTGGCTTGGTGTATCCAGGCACTCTGTTGTCGCCGATTTTAGCTCTCGCTTCATTGTCGAGGGTGTTTGTAGTGATCGGCCACTTATTCTTGGTTATTTAACGTTAGTTAAAGGCTGAGTTGTGTTTTTAAAAAAAATTTTCACTCAAAAAAGTTTCAAATATTTCCTGCCTAAGACTTGTTATCATTAAATTGAGAGAAAGTTAATGTGTTTAAGAAATCTTAACTAGCAAGTCTATTGTGCGTATTGCTCGTCATCGGTTGTCATGTGCAGCGTTTTAATTCTTATCTGTGTTCGCAGAAACCGAAGAACCCGGACACGCTGTGCCGAAAGTGCAACAGGTTCATGAAACGGAAGTATCTGGGTCATCACTGTGTGGCGTGCGCTAAGTGTAAGGTCGGGAGCCCTTGTGATGTGTGTGTCAAGTGGTCATCGGCATTGGTGGCGGAGTTTGACAAGGATCGACGGGCGAGGCTGGAGCGTATCGAGAAGGACAAGGCAGTGAAGCTGCAGCAGGTTTCGTTGGTGGGACTGGAAGGTCGGCTGAATGAGAGGATGGATTCAGCACTGGGCGTATGGGCGGCCCAGTTCAAGGCTATGTTTGACTCGTTGCAGTCCACGGTCCTGGTGAGGCAAGCTGGTGCAGGACAACCATTAGGTGGTCCGGCTAGTTCTGCTGAGGGTCATGCACCTGCCCCTTCTCTGTCCTCGGCTCAAGAGCCGTCGGTAGAGAAGGAAGATTTGCTGCTGATGGAAGATTCCGGCATGCCGGATCTTTCAATGACGGCGATGCCTAGTACGTCCCAGGGGTCGCCCTCGGGATTTGTACGGGTTTGCCAGGCGGATGGTGATGTCGACGTTCCGTCGGGCATTTTTCATCCGCGATTTGTGCAACCGGACATGCCGGCGGAGCCGTGGTTTGCGGTTCCTGCTGCTATCCCAGCGGCGTTAGGTGCGGCTCCTATCGGAGTGACAGTGCCAGCCGTAATTGAGGCGGTCGTAGTCCCGGATCCCGTGTTGGAGCCGATGGACTGCGGGGAATCCGTATCTGGCGATTCGTTGGATACTGGTGCCGCTGGTATTCGCGCTATGGATGCGCTCTGTCCTGGCAGAGACGTATATCGTAGCGTTCAGCAAGGATCGTCGGTGGCCCTCTCATCTAAGGGAGAGAGGGAGGATGAAAACGGGAGTTCTTTGATGGACGATTCCGCTTTCTGCACCGAAGCTGAATGGGTGCAGGTTCTTGGATGGATGACCAATCGTCTCGGGTTGGCATCTGATCTAGGATCTCAGCGCGATCCGGCGATGGAACGGATGTCAGAGCGTGCGGCTAGCGCTTTGTCCAGTGGCTCTTCTGCCATGCCTACACTCCCGTTGGACACGCAGACTTCTGACATGTTGGAAGTTGCGGCATACCGTCTGGTTCAGCCAGACTATGCGTTGCCCAAGGCCCCGAAGGGGATAAGGAGTAGGGTCTGTTTTCCGGAGCAGGCTTATCATCAGTACGCCAGGGTTCCACGACTTTCCGTTGCGGAACGTGAGGCGCTGAATAGGCCGTTGGCTGGGAAGGCCAAGGGGCGGTCACGTCCTTTGGTTTCTCAGACCAACAAAGACCCGTTCAATGAGCTCACGCTCATTGAGGATGCGGCTAGGGCAGCCATGGCTGCGCTGTCGCACGGGTGTACCGTCTTGCAGGGTATGCTGGACTGCACGGCGGAAGGCGGACAGGTGCCAGAGGCTGCTCCCGGAGTTGTTCGGGACACCATGCGCATGTCTCAGGATTGCCTGGCCAGGGTAATCACGAGAACTTTGGCAGAGCGACGGAGAATGGTTCTCGATTGTGTGGAACCAGGACCAGAGATGAGGGCTGCGTTATCTTCTGCGCCTTTCATAGGTCCAGGCTTGTTCGGCGGCTCGGCACGACAAGCGCTCTCTAAGGTTGCGTCAATGGTGGCGGAGCAAGAAGTGGTCGGCAAGTCGTGGAAGTCGACCAAGAGGACTCAGCCGCAACAGTCCTATCCTCAGCATAGGCAGGAGCAGCAGAGACAGCGTCCTAGATCGCCCTTCCGTCCTTCTGCCCGTGATGCCCATAGGCCATCCGGAGCACAAGGGCCTGGCCGTTCGTCCGCATACAAGCCCTCTAGTAAGAGGCCGTATGAGGACGACAGGAAGGGTGGCGGTTCGGGCCGAGGCGGCTACCGTAAGGGGCACGCCAAATGTCGACCTATTTGCGATGAATCAAAACGCAAAGATGGTCACTTACGTGTCACCGATCCCGGACCCGTTAGCTCTAGCAGTAGACGCACTGGCGATAAGTTGGAAGGGAATGTACGCGTATGCGTATCCTCCAACAATTCTCATCCCGAAAGTTCTGGCAAAGATAAGAGATGGGATGTGCCAAGTACTACTGATCGCCCCTTATTGGCCAGGCCGATCATGGTTTACGGATCTGCTGGACCTTCTGGTCTGCAGTCCAATCCCTCTTCCAGACACAAGAGATGTAATCTCTCAGAACAAGGGTCTGTACCTTCACGACAGACCAGAAATGTTCAAATTGACTGCAAGGATGTTGTCAAGTAGCGTGCAATTGAGGGTGGCTTTTCTGAGCAAGCAGCGAAGTTTGTTGCTTCAGCCAGAAGAGTTTCAACCACAAAGACATATAATTATAGAATCAACAAATTTACACAGTGGTGTGAGAGAAGAGATATTGATCCCTTTTCTGCATCTGTTCAACACGTAGCAGATTTTCTGTCATTTATACGAAGTTGACAAACTTGTACCTTCTACCCTAGCAGCATATAAGTCTGCATTAGCTTCGGTCATTCCTAGTCTCACCATTGAGGGAGTGGAGAATGACACCTTGAATGAAGTTATCAAAGGAATGGGCAATCTGCGACCCAGACAGCCAATTCCTATCCCATCATGGAATCTATCTCTTGTTCTACAGGTTTTAGGGCATGCTCCCTTTGAACCGATTAGATCTATTGACATTAAACTGTTAACTATTAAATCAGTTTTCTTGGTTGCAGCAGCGTCGGCGAGAAGGAGAAGCGAGATTCATGCGCTTTCTGCCGAACAAGACCGTTTTGTCGTCACGGGTGAAGGTTTAAGATTACTTCCACGTCTTTGTTTCCTGGCAAAGAATCAGTCACTTAAATATCCAGGACAGCCGATCAATTTGCCAAGTTTAACTAAACATGACCCAAATTCTTGTGCTTGGTGTCCTGTCAGATGTCTGAAGATGTATAAGAAACGTACTTCTGAGTGGAGAGACGACCCGAAATCTCTGTGGTTATGTCTCAAAGCTCCCCATTTACGTGCTTCGAAAGATACTATTTCTCGTTGGATAGTTGACGCTATTCAGATGTCGCACAAGATCGCTACAGGAAAGCAGATTGATCGTGCGAATGCCCATGAGGTCCGAGCACTAGCAGCATCATCGGCCCTTTATAAGGGTGTCTCATTAGAGCAGGTGATGTCTGTAGCACAATGGCATGCCGAGTCGTCATTCACTGATTTCTACCTTCGCGACATCTCCAGCACACTCAATCCAGTAGCCGTCGCCAATCTGTCGAACCTAAACTAAGCCACGTCCGACCACTACTTCGCACACATCACAAAAGTCTTCCGCCTACACTGACCAAGCGCTATGCACATGACTGAGTATGACCGTGGATTGGGCCTAGCTCCTGTGATGATCAAGAACAGATCGACCACTCAAAAATGGTGAGTGTTTACATTAATTAAGTGACTATAAATATGTTTACTTCCAGTCGAAATACCAGACTGAGTAAGTGAATAGTCTGGTACAAGAGTATATTTATCCTCTCATACAGACATGAGACTCATTCCAATTTGAAAATCTAATCGATATACTGATAGTTTTTTTCAAAGATTGAAGTTGTAGTAGCTTCTTTGCACTCTACTGGACTGCCCTAGCTGAGACTTGGGGCTGACACGGGTCTGGTGGGTGTTGCATCCCCATGGACATCCCTCTGGTTTTGTGCGGACAAAAGAGGGGGGGGGGAGCGCGGTCTAGACCATGGAAGTTTAGCACTCTGAGTCAGATAGCAGAACCCAAGCGTATGCCAGGGTTTTAGTCTCTTCACAACCTTCTCTGTTGGATGGTTGGTGAGTGCTGGTTCGAGCCTCACCTCCTCCAACCGGCAATTACTGGCTGTCGAAATCCGGAGTTTATCATAATAGTACATCTGGTGAGTATTATTCGAAGTAGAATCAAAAAAGCTTTTGTTTCTACGAGAATTCTTAATACTTACCAGATGTACTATGGCCCTGTCTCAGCCGCCCCGCTGAGGTGAGGCTGAGCTGCTTTCGCAGTTTGCCAAGGCAAATATAAGACGAATCTGACTGTGATTGGGAATTGACTCGGTACCTGCAGCTATGGTATTCCCGGACACAGTATGGGCAGGACCAGGAGAGTGCGGAGTTTTAATTGTTTATTTTGAGCTAGACTAGATAATAGACATCATCATAATAGTACATCTGGTAAGTATTAAGAATTCTCGTAGAAACAAAAGCGGATGCTTTTTTGATGCGGTAAGACGAGGTGTGGGTGTACGTGCGTGACTGCGTGCGTGCGTGTGTGTGTGCGCGCACGCATGTGCGTGTGCATGTGTGTGTGCGCATGTGTGTGAGCTGACAGGTTTGTGTGCATGTGTGCGGTGTTCATGCAATTGCATGCGTCAATGCATGTGTGCTTGCATCAATGTGTGATGGTGCTCATGCGGGCATGTGTTAGGCTTGCACAATTATTCGATTAATCGCGATTATTTTTTAAAATCTGATCGTGGACGATCACAAAACCAAATAATCGAATAATCAAAGATTTTCAATCTCCAAGATAGTTGTTTTTCATATGTAAAGTCGGCTTATATTTTCCTGTGATATTCACTCAGGTGAATGAAAAAATGGGTATTAATACTGCATTACATATTTTGTGACTTGTTTTCATGAAAGAAAACATTAAAATGTTTAAATCCGCCATTGTTTTTTTTTCAAACAAAGTTTTCGGGGCATTCAACCCAGTGCCATTTCACCCCGGGGCAAGAATAATTTGGCCAGAATATCAATATTTTCCAAAATAAACACTCGCTACACATAAAATATAGCACAATGCAGATTTGTTATAATTATTTTCATTAATACATGTAGCATCTATGTTGGACCAAAATGTAGGTAAGCCAGTTAGAGAAATACGTAGCCATAGAAAACCACTGCGCCACAGCAAAACCACTGTGCCACACTTTTAGAAACAACTGCGCCACACCTAGCTAAATTTTCATTTTTCTTGAGCTGTTTTGGTCTTGCCAGATTGTATTGATATTGTGTTCAGAAATTGCGGTCTAATGTTTATAATAGCATATTAATTGTGATTTCTGAACATCTATTATTATCTGGAGGGATTTTACTGCATTGTGTTAGCAATTCCCATTTGAAGTAAAGTTTGTAGCTTTGCTTCAGATATTTCCAATACTAGGGGTTTTGATAGCTTTATGCCTCCCCAATCCACCATCACCAGTAACAGATGTGATTAATCGAATAATCGTGATTATTTATCTAAAATGATTGCGATTAAAAATACTGCATAATTATGCAAGCCTAGCATGTGGGCCTGTGCGTGCATGTGTTCTCGTGCATGCATGTGTGTTAGGTTGTTGTTTGATAGGATACAATAGTGGTGTGAAGTAGAGTACTATGTGTGTGTTAGGATGTGTGATAGGATACAATAGTGGTGTGAGCTAGACTAGTGTGCGCGTGTGCGTGCGTGCGCGTGCATGTGCGTGTATGCTAGGATGTTGTGTGATAGGATACAATAGTGGTGTGTGTGTGTGTGCGTGTGTGTGCATGCGTGCGTTCATGCGTGCGTGCGATAGGATGCAATAGTGGTGTGAGGTAGACGTGTGCGTGCGTGCGTGCGTGCGTGCGTGCGTGCGTGCGTGCGTGCGTGCGTGCGTGCGCTGTTGTGTAATAGGAGACATTAGTGGTGTCACTCACGGTAGACTAGTAGTGCGTGTGCGTGTGCGTGTGCGTGTGCGTGTGCGTGTGCGTGTGCGTGTGCGTGTGCGTGTGTGTGTGTGTGTGTGTGTGCCTGCATGCGTGCATGCATGCATGCTAGGATGCTGTGCGATAGATGTAGACTAGTGTGTGTGTTAGGGTGTTGTGTCATAGGATACAATAGTGGTGTGAGGTAGACAAGTGTTTCTAACCGGCTTACAAACATTAACCCTTAACGCTTTCACTATAAAATCCGTGAAAAAGTAAATTCTTTACGAGTAAATTCTTTACAATACATTCTGTTGAGGCAAGCAATGGCCTCCAGTGATATTAATTTGTATGGTTCCATGAAAATGAGATACAAGGAATTCGTCGGTGAAAGGGTTAAAGCTGAAGTGACACTTTAAACAGATGAACATGTGATACATGAGTAAATTTAGCCTGACCTGTTCTCCTGAGCAAGTTCAGCATGGAGTATCCAGTTTTGGGGAGCCTAAGCAAAAATTTTAAATAATTTAATAAAAAATAAATTGGATTAACGCGTTATACCCAGTACCATTAGCCGATGACATACTTCAAAGCAAGAAAAATCTATGGCATCCTCATACATGCTTGCCCAAATGATTGTTTCTGGACAATACAGATGACATATGGTGAAGAATGTTGAACGTTCGAATTAGTCAGAATGGGAAAGTGTATTATTGCCATCTTCATGTTTTTTCTCAGTTGGGATGTTTCCTCTGGCTAGATCTAGTTGTGAGGTCTTAATGATTCAAACATGTCAAACATCAAATGGAAATAATACTATGCATATACACATTCATTTTGATAAAAACTGCGCTATTGTCTTTTGAACCACCCTGTCTGTCATGGATTTTTACATTTTTCACGTGATATAAACAAAACATACGACAGGGAAGTGTTTCCAATATTTGAAACAAAAAATCTACATTTTTTATTAGCTCACCTGGCCCGAAAGACCAATTGACCGTATACCATGGCAGCCACATGTCTGTCATTCATCCGTCAAATCACTTCTTCTTAACGGTTTGACCGATTTCAACCCAAATTTGGCTGGAACGACCCTATCTTGGTACCATCCAGATCTTATAATCAGAATTTTGATTGGTGAATTTTTTGGGTGAAGATCTTAGATTTTATGAGATATTTACCGGAAATTGTCAAAATGCTACTCTTCATTAACCGCTTGGCAGATTTCAGCTTAATTTAGATGGAAGGACCCTATCGATATAGGCTTCAGAAGTTGTATAGAGAATTTTTATTGGTCATGTTTTTGGTGGAAATTTTAGATTTTATAAAAAAATTTACTGGAAATTGTTAAAACACTATTCATCACTAACCGCTTGACAGATGTCAACCCTAGTTTGCTAGATGGAGATAGTACTCTCAAAATACCCTATCTGTCTAGGCTTCAACACATATTCAGAATTTTAATTGGTCAATTTTTCTGGGGGAGATTTTAGGCTTTATGTAAAATTTAATGAAAGTTGTAAAGATGCTACACCTCAAACCTTTTGTTGGATTTCAACTTAATTTGGCTGAAAGGATTCTATCGTGGTTGGCTCTAGAACTTCAATTCAAAATTTTGATTGGTCATTTTTTTGTGCGGCTATCTTGGATTTTTTAATATTTTCTAGAAACATTTAAATTGCTACTTTTAATTAATGGCTCAATTTCAAAACATGATGAGAATCATCCTATGGTTGTAAGCTTTAACATATCAAACGAGAAATTTGGATTGATCAATTTCTTTGGTAAATATCTTTGATTTTTCGAAAACTATCCATGTCTATTTAAATGCAAATGGTTTAAATGCTAATGGTCCAGGTGAGCGTCACAGGCCCTTGGGCCTCTTGTATGTTGTGTATTTCCAGGAGGCTAACGTAATGACTACAGTTTATGTAAGCAAGTTACGTGACTGGATTGCAAACTTTCTTGACCAAAATCACGATATGACGGCCTCGCTGATTGGCCACAACATGCTCGTCGAACAGGTGTGTATTTGTCTGAAGTTCAACAGAAAATAGTTTCAATGGGCAATAACTCTGAACATTCTGTATAAATTGAAAACAATTTGACTGAAAGTTGTTGGTGGCTTAGACACCAGCAACTTTCAGACAAATTGTTTTCAAAATTTTCAGCATATCCAGAGGTAAACCCCATGGAAAATGTAGTCTGCACGCATTTAGCAGGCAGACGTTAACAATTTATTCACTTTGTTTTGTTTTAAATGAGGTCCCCAATATAATTTTTAATTTGATGCCCGTTAAGCTTGCGCGATTATGTGATTAAATCGAAAATCGTGATTATTTTTTAAATTGTGAATTTATATGATTAAAAGTTAAATCGAATAATCTTGAATAATTCTACAGCATAAAATGTTTCAAAAACAACCTTTTAATTATTCTTTAATGCGATCGGTCACGGAAATCTACATTTTGCCCATTTGCAAGCCAAGTGAAAACTATTTTTGAAAATGTGTCACTGGAATGCCTGGCTCGATTTTCGAGCCAGTCATTCCAGTGACACATTTTCAAAAATAGTCTTCTCTTGGCCTGCAAATCGACCTTTTTCAACATCATTGCAGCTTTCGTCATTGATATGCTTTTTTGCTGTTTTAACTGGGTAATGTGTACTCAAGCTGATTAATCGAGTAATCGCGATTATTATTAAATAATGGATCGTGATTATTGAGAGCAATAATCGCGCAAGCCTCATGCCCATAGAAGTCCTACATACTTTATTTTAATTTAAACCATGTATTAATCTCATAATAACTACTTATGGTCCTTACTTTATTAAACTACAGCTCTCTGTTAAATTCGTTTCAAAATATTCAACAGAATAATTATAAAATTGTAAAGGATTTTTCGGTTTTTGGTGGTAAAAATGTTAATATTGTTATTGGGCTCACAATAGATATAGCATTTGTCCATTTTTTGTAGGTTATTCGATTGATCCATTTTCTGGTGAAATTTGGATTTTATGATCAGAGACAAGACATGAGCCGACTGCTTGGTCCACTACTTGACCTGCTCGATGGACGAAATGACAAACCATATCCACACATCAAAGGTAGGAGTATTTGGATAGACTCATATATCTATAAGATGTTTAACCCTTTAACTCTCGAATTTATTGAGGAAAATTTCACTTTTCTTATTGAAAATGTCCATTTGCAGACCAAGAGAAGACTATTTTTGAAAAGTTACCACTGGAATGACTGGCGATAACTGAGCCAGTCATCCCAGTGGTAAATTTTCAAAAATAGTCTTCTTTAGGTCTGTAAATTGACATTTTTATCCTCCCCGGTCTGGAAGACGGGGTGATATGGCGATAAGCATGTCCGTCCATCCGTCTGTCCGCCTGTCTGTCCGTCCATCCATCCGTCTGTCCCGTCTTGTCAACGCAACTCCTCCTAGAGGTCTCTGTGGATTAACTTAAAATTTGATCCACATTATCAGTATCATGTGCAGAGGTGCATGTGCTTTTTTTTGCATCCGAAAGATTTTTCATTACAGAGTTATCCCCCTTTATATATCTTAAAGCCGATACATAAACTGCGGTTGCCAATCATTTCTTATCAACGCAACTCCTCGTAGAGGTCTCAATGGATTAACTTAAAATTTTGTCGACATCAGTATCATGTGCAGGTGTGCCTGTGCTTTTTTCGTGACCGAAAATCTTTTTCTTACAGAGTTATCCCCCTTTAAATATCTTAAAGCCGATACATAAACTGCATTGCCAATCATTTCTTATCAACGCAACTCCTCCTACAGTTTAGCTCTGATTCTTTTGAAAATTGGTACATGTTATCATTACCATGTGTGGGTGTGCATGTACTATCCGTATACATGGACGTCCATCTGTCTGTCCAAAATGTATGTATGTCTGTCTGTCAGTCCATCTATCTCTGACAATCATTTCTTGTCAACGCAACTCGTAGAGGTCTCAATGGATTAACTTTAAATTTTGTCCACATTATCAGTATCCTGTGTTATCCATATACCTGTACATCCATCCATCTGTCCAAAATGTATGTACGTCCATCTCTCAGTCCATCCATCTCTGACAGTCATTTCTTGTCAACACAAATTTTGTCCACATTATCAGTATCACGTGCAGATGTGCATGTGCTTTTTTCGCGGCCAAAAAATTATTCATTACAGAGTTATCACCCTTTAAATATCTTAAAGCCGATACATAAACTGCATTGCCAATCATTTGTCAACGCAACTCCTTCTACAGTTTAGCTGCGATTCTTTTGAAACTTGTTAAGTGTTATCATTACGACATGAAGATGTGCATGTGCTATCCGTATACTTGTACATCCATCCATCTGTCCAAAATATATGTTTGTCTGTCGGTCCATCCTTGTCAATGCAACTCCTGCAGTTTAGTTACAAGTCTTGAAACATGGTAAATATAGTCATTACCATCCAAAGATGTGCCTGTGCTTTTTTCGCGGCCAGAAAATTATTCATTACAGTGTTATCTCCCTTTAAATACCTTTAAGCCGATACATAAACTGCAGTACCAATCATTTCTTATCAACACAACTCCTACAATTTAGCTGTGATTCTATTGAAACTTAGTAGGGATTCTCATTACCCCTTGAAGATGTGCATGTGCTATCCATATGCCTGTACATCCCTGCATCTGTATAGAATGTATGTGTGTCAGTCTGTTGCTCCCTCCATCTCTGGCAATCATTTCAAGATGTCAACACAACTCCTACAGTTTAGCTACGATGTATGTTTATCTGAAATGTTTGGATCCGGGGGGATATACCGTCTTCTGATGGCTCTTGTTCAAGACCACTACAGAAGCTGTTTTTGGCTGGTATGAGTGGTAAAGGGTTAATGGCTAAATTGAGTCAAGAAAATCAAAATATTTGCTTATGGAATGTCCATTTGCAAGTCAAATTAAGACAATTTTGGAGAATTTACTATTTAAATGACTGCCTCAGTTTTGAACCAGTCATTTCTAAGTCCTAAGTTTGAAAAAATAATATTCTCTTCGCCTGCAAATGGACATTTCTCAAGAGCACTGCAGGGGTCGGTTTCGACCGGCTTCACCATGAAAGGGTTAACATTGATCATATATATGTTACATTAATTGCTTATCGCCATTTTCATATAAACATGATATTAAATCCATTTAAAGTTAATACGATTTTAAAATATACATTCTTAAACGTCCTCTTTTCTAGTATCAAAATTATAGCATATTCTTTTTTGAATTTTTGTGTTATTTGAAGCTCACAGTATGCTATTAATTAGTTTTCATTTGCGACTTACAATAAATCGTCTGTCTGTCAGATATATCTTTACAGAGTAGCGTACAGTGCATGTGGATAAGTTATATTGCATTTGGCTTTTTTTTATCTACAAGATGGCTCATAAATAAGTTAAAAAGCTTTCAAATAAAAATGGAAACATCTTAGTTTGTAAGAAATGTTCTGTTGAATATTTTGAACATAGTTGGATTGGAAGACATTGCTGCCGGAAGGCAGCAATGTCTTCCAAACCAATTAGGTTCAAAATATTCAACAGCACGTTTTATGTATTTTGGAGACATGTTATTTCTGAGCAATACTGTATGTATATTTGAGACTTGTTGTATTTTTTTCCTGTATGTTGTCATGGTGCCTGTACTCACAATATATTTCTGTGAAAATTATTTTATTGTTTGTTTCTTTTCCTTGATACACAACAATTTCAATAAGGAATTTTATGAGCAAGATCTGTCAATAAAATTGAAATTTTTGCTTTAAAAATTTCAATTTGCAGACGATTTCTTACTTGATTAACTGACAGGGTTATATCGAGTTAGTCATGCGAGTGATAAAAATATTTTTCCCTTGCCATGCAAATAGGCATTTGCTGAGCAAACATTAAAATTTTTCAAAATCTTGATCACTTCCTGATTAATTGACTGCTATAAGTATAGCATCCAGAGTCGCTGTTGAGACCAGAGGGGTTAATACCTTGTTTGTTATCTTGAGAGACAGCAGAAAATGGTTAAGTTTATATGAAACAAAAGTACTGCTCATGATTTTGTTAACAGGAGTTGAGGAACTGTGTGGTAAGTGTGTTGTTTTAATCTCCCTGTATTTCTCATGATAATTATGATTATATGCATCATCCTTGTACATTGGCATTGCAGCTTCTGTTTGTATAAATGGAGGGATCCGATACGTCAATCAAGTCTATTATGTGATCATCAATTTTGTCACTCGTTAGCTCATGATGTCACAATCGGAGTCGCATAGCGCATAGCGCATAGCGCCATCACGAAAATCTAAATATTGTCACAAATATAATACGACTTGTATGTCTTTTGATGAATTTACAATTTACTAAGCAGTCTGATTATTTTGAAGCTAATTTGACTGGCTGCTGTTGCTTACAGGTATAGATAAACCTTGAAATTTAGATTATGGGAATTCAGGGTTCAAAGATTCAAATCGATTCTCACACTTGTAAAAAAATGAGCGCAACTTGGATTGAAATTATAGGCGGGCTTAGCTAGAAATGTATCCCTCTGTGGATAATCCAGTTTTACCTATCCTATTCCCCACCCATCTCTATCTATACTCTACCCACGCTTCGCCCTTGTTGGGATAAACTGATCCCATTGAATCTCAATTTCCAGAAAACTACAGGTAAGCTGTTGAATATTTTAACTAATTTAACTTGATGCTGTTGCAAAAGCACTCAGTCAAATTAATTTCAAAATATTCATGTTTTTTTAAATAATAAAGAAATACAATTTGTACAACAACGCTTAGTCAATCATCAATTAAACATTCGTGATGAACCTATCTACAAACCTATCTATGTCACTCATGACATAATTGATTATGACATCATTCTACACGCCACGTAGTTGATTCTGATGTCATATGATTGATGGATAAAATGGAATCCTCCATTGGTAAAAGAGCCAGTTATTCCAGTAGTAATTTTTTCCTAAATATCTTTTCATTGATCTAAAATGAACATTAACTGTGAGAAAAATATTTTTTTCTTTGATAATCTTGGGCCTTAACCCGTAGCACACTGATGTCAATATTCTATCTTTTATGGTGTCAATGGCAAAGAAACTAGTGTACATTTTTCAGCAATTTTGGTGGAAGTTTTTGCTGTCTACGACAGCACCATCCTTCACCAAATTTGTTGAAAAATAAACACTAGTTCATCTTTTAATTTAATTTGAAAATTTAAAATTTTAACATCAGAGTGGTAAGGGTTAAAGAAAACTGCTTAATGGTTAAATGTAGTCAAAATCCAATTATATGCTTATTCAGTCTCAATTTGCAGACCAAGTAAAGATTTTTTTACTAACCGAGCCAGTCTCCATTGATTACAACGTTCAAAAAGTCTTCTTGTTCTTCAAATGGATATTCACTAATGAGAGATTTTGATTCTCCAGACCAATCTTGACCATTCAAATGTTAGAGACACATGTACAATAATACTGTAAGCATGAAGTGGAGCCATAGTAGTCAAGGATGATGCATTATTTGGTGGCTGGATCAAATACTCCATGTGTTTATCGGTCATTGGGTTTTTTTTTGATTGAGCGGTTGTTTATTCACAAATAATGCTGCACAAATTTGATATAATTGAGGACTTTATTCAATAATAACAAGATTCTGTTATTTTGCACAGTTTGCATATTGAAGGTTTTACCCTAACACACCTACATTGTTAGTATTTCAATGGTTGAATTACCTACTGCATTCATTACTGCACTGTCGTCTGAATGAATTCGGGCACTATAGAGCGTCTTATTCTACCCATCATCCCTACACCTTGCATGGACCCGATCCCTGCGCAATCTGGATGAGATGATAGATCCCACACATTAACTCTGTAATGATCAAACCACTGGGCTTAAGCAATACCCCTTTGTAGGCCAACAGAAAACTATTTTTGAAAATTTATAATTAAAATGGCTCAAGCTCAATGACTGAACCAGTCATTCATAGTTATAAATTCTTAAGAAAACTCTCTTGGCAGGAAAATGGACATTTACTATTAACAAATAATTATATTTCTTTAACCAATTTGATTCATTAACTTATGAAACATGTGGAGTCCTAGCACCCTGTATCAGCATGGTAGCTAACAGTTCTATCATAAACACCAAAATACCGTTTAAAAAATCCCTTTCCTTGGTTTTGTTCAGAATTTGTGTGCGTGTGCGAGTGTGTATTTGTGCATGCATAGCAGGAGTTGCAGCTTCTGTGTAAAATTATAAACTAATGACATATTTTTGTGAAATACGGACTGATTCAATATGTCGTACAATTCTAACATGACTCATAGTAATGCTTGACCCATTACTGGTCAAATTCATTTGAGAAAATCTTAAATATTTGCTTATTTAATTACATTTCTAGGCCAAGAGAAGACGATTTTTGAAAATTTACCACACTGGAATGTGACAGACAGACATTCCAGTTGTAAATTTTCAAAAATTGTCTTCTCTTGACCACCAAATAGTCCTATCTCGAGACCATTGTAGGGGCTGGTTTTGGCCAGCTTGACCATTAAGCTAAGCTATAAATTTGGTTCATTCTGGCTGCCAAAAGTGAGCTTTAAACAACCATAATGCCATGTTGAATGAAAAACTTGTGGAAGCATAATGTATCGCTGTCTTGCATATTTGGCTTTTAAGATGGACGCAATAAAAATGAGTGCTGAAATTTCCATATAGAACATTCCTCTGTGGTATATATGTTAATTTTGTTAGCTAATCCTAGCAAATCCTTCCTGAACTGACCGATTCTCTCCATCAATCCCTCGAGTCAGAATGAACATGTACATTTATTCAGCAAACAGCAAGTCAGTACATACCACATTACTTGATAATCAATCAAGAGTTTCAGGGAGGGTTTTTGTCATATAATGACAGCTGGCCTTTGCACCCTTAGGTCTTAGATTTCAAGACAATCATATTTTCTGACTGGATTATTTTATAAAATTGTGTTATGGTGATCAAATGTTATTGGTCTATGCTCTTAACCAAGCGGGTTATCAGTAAAGCTCAATTCTATGTTTAACACAGGTTTACAAATCATGGAGTAGTAGCCAATAGTCTGTCATCTTACCTCTTGCATATCTTGATATTCACAATGGCATTTTGTATATTCATTTAATCCTTTCACTGACCAATTCCAGAAAAAAGTATATACTTTGCGATATAAACTTTATTCTGTTGAATATTTTGAAAATGAATTTGACTGGAAGCAGTTGCTGCCTAAGGTCAAATTAATTTCAAAATTTTCAACAGTTTTCATGTATCGTTGCCTTGAAAATGAGATATGGGGAATTCATTTGGGAAAGGGTTAATATTGGTTTTATTTCCGTGTGTTAACTATTTAACTTTTTAGGGAATAAACATGACAAATTTTCTACCACATAAAAATATTACTTTGAAATTAATTTGACTAGAACTCATTGCTACAAGTGCCTCAGGCAACAATGGCTTTTAGTCTAATTATTTTCAAGGTATTCATTCAATAGCTTTCCTCAAAGTTTTCAGCAAAAATCTAGCAGCATTTATTTTTCAACATTGTGTCTGATGTCAACATTATCATAAATCAGCATATCAGTTCATATTTGTTATCACAGGCGCAGATGCAAAAGAAGTGCTGAACTATTACAGAACTTACGCACGATTCATCCCTGGCCCAGAAACCAAGGCAATAGTGGATGCTAAATACAGGTAACTTCATTCTCTGTGTGCTTGTATATGTTCATGTTTCTGCAGGTATGTATGTGCATACGTACACAGATCTATACATTCCTGCCTGTGTACATGACTAACTTAGTGCATGCATACATACGTGTGTACACCTTTGCCATTTGCATGTTTGTGCGTGTGCGTGTGCGTGCGCATGAGCGTGTGCGTGCGTGTGTGTACGTACGTACATGCGAGCATGTGTGGGTGTATTGGTGCGCATGCATGCATGCTTGAATGTGTGCCTCTGTGTGCGTGCGTGTGTGCGCTTCTTTGCAGATGCAAATGTGTGTGTGATCTGTAACAGGTGGTGTACTACCTATGGACTAGAATAACAACAAATGGTTTGACATATCTAGTTGTTCCTGAAAGTTGTTTCTAACACCGTTTTATATTTTCATTTTTTTTTACAGGGCGATGGAGGTCTTGGACTTGTTTTTGAATTTTAGTTT
Organism: Chaetoderma sp. LZ-2023a; assembly: GCA_034401795.1. Taxonomy (NCBI): domain Eukaryota; kingdom Metazoa; phylum Mollusca; class Caudofoveata; order Chaetodermatida; family Chaetodermatidae; genus Chaetoderma; species Chaetoderma sp. LZ-2023a. The sequence continues at coordinate 23,870,283 of CM067368.1, read as the reverse complement.
TAACACACGCTTAGAGGTAATAATAATAAGAAAATAATTGTGGTACATATGATGAGGTGGTTAGCCAGTGGTGGTGGTTGTGTTGAAATAGAATGTGCTGAAGTAGAATGTGCTGATGAAGGAAGACTTGTTGCCTGTGAAGGAGCTAGTATTCATGTTGAAAGAAGTGCTGGTGGTGCATATATTAAACAGCCACTACATTTCCTGCCTTTTTATTGACGCTTTGGTTGTGAAATCATGAAATATCCCAAGAACTTTCAGTCACGTCCTGTTCCTTCACCATCAGCTCACAATTCTGGGATATACAGGTATTTCACTTCACGAGTGTATACTTGCCATCCCAAATACTCTTCATGTATAATAATGTATGGAACTCGGGCTCAAATATACACAGAATTAGAAAGAATAAGACTGCGCCTAATAAGCAGGCTAATCAGCTGTCAGATCATCACGTCTGAAGCTTGACCTCACATGCATCGAGTGTCATTAGTGATAATTGACTTCCAACGTACTGCACGAGTGCACCTCATGTTTTTTCTAGTTCAATTTATCATGTTCTTTGTGAATTTAGTGTCAGATTTTGTGCTTATTCACTATTATCGATACTTTACCTGGGATGCCCTCTGACGACACAGTGGATGTACAAGGTTCCCAGGTATTTTTAGACCCCATAGGCTGATGTTGCGGTAGTGACACATATTTCTGCAATTATAAAAAATAACTTGTCATATTTTGTCACTTTGAGCCGCAAATGCTTGCTAGTTTTCGTGTTATTTGTTTAAAAAAGGTACCAGTTTTCTTATATTCTGGCAACCGGCTGTGTCCTAACTCCTCATTAGCTAATGATATTAGAGATGCTGTACGGTTATGTAAGATATATGTATGCCTCAACCTCTTGACCGGCCTCGGTCTTAAATCGGCTGGTTTCCGGTACAGATCATGTAAGGCGGCTGTAGGGGGGGTGGGTGCACTTCTCTAAATTTATACATATATTTTGAGTTGGGTTGATTTTCACATCAAGAGTATACGTACCACCCTGATACTTTATGATATTTCCTAAATATCGACCTAGCTTCTATAATACTAAGAGATAAAAAGAAACCGCCCCCACTGGGCAGGTTACACAACTGACAGTCCAGCGGATGTGCAGCCCAAACTCGCACATGCGTGGGGCTGACTCATTCGCTTCTTAAAATATTGACCTGCCATTGCAATACGCTTTCTAGCCTTGCTTTTGCTTTCTATCTTTTTGAAGCTTTGGGTTGTTTTGCAACATGTTTTGACTGAATATTAGTATGTCTGACGCTGCCAAGTCACCAGAGGATGCTCCCGGTCCAAGCCATCGGGTGTACTTTAGTAAATTTATTGATAAAAGATTTACATGTTGACTCGGATGGTGTTTCTAGGATTCGCGCTAACTCGTGGATACATCTTTATTAGGCTAGCTCTTTTTGGGGGGAGGCCTATGTATTAGCTAACGCATGTTGTGCTTTGTTCTTCAGACACATGAGCTGATATTTGAAGTGTATCCTTTATTTTAAACAATATTTATACTTGGTTTCTGGGTCCTTCTAATCTATTATGAGTTTGCTGAGGGAATTATTACCATAAGAAGTAATTTTTCCGCATTGTCCCCCCACCACAGGGTTTTGAACTCGGGATCAGGTATTCATATTGTTGTTCATCAGACTTCACTCATCCTCAGAAGTCATCTTATGAGGTTTATTTAGGAGAGAAAAACTTTCAGTCATATTCTAAAAATTTTAGAAATTTTTTGACTGAGCGTTGAGTCATTTATCTCTCTTGATGGTTTGCATAGGTTCATTGTGTTTATAAAGTTCAGTTACTAATGAATATTTGTTTTGAGCTGTGAAGTCTAAAAATTGCCTCAAGTATTCAAGTTCAAATTCCAATGTCTCCCTTGTCTTCCTAGAGAAGTATAAGAAGTTTTGAGGATTTGTTTACCTTTTGCCAGGTCTATAGTTTTTTCTATGGCCCTGGCTTATCCTTTCATTTGATGGTCAGAGTTTTCCTTCTGGATCTTATTAGCCTTCTGCAATTGGCTTTTTGGTTGGTTATAACTAAAAACTAGTTGTTTCCGTTTTGTGTCGTTTCAGAGGGTAATTGAGAACAAATTCCCTTCCTGCCACCGTTTCGTGAAGGCCCGCTTTTTCCCTCATGACTGCACTAGGTGCAGTACGTGTGGGCCCCTTCTAAATTGCCATGTGTGTGAGTTATGGCTGGTGGAGGTGATGACTGATTTTTTAAATCAGCAGTTGAAAGACCTGGCGGCAGACGAGAAGAGGCGTCTGGAAAAAGAGTTTGGTAAGAAGAGGAAGGCAGCCATGCCAGACATGGAGGTCTTCTGTCTTGAAATGATGGGAGAAATGAAGAAGACGATCACGGATCTTGTCCCGGAGTTGCTTCGCAGTTTGCTTCCCGGGTCAAGTTCATCATTGTCTTCTTCATTTTCTCCGGTACAGAGTGTTCCCGTCTCTGGGTCTGGTTCTCTCAGCAAACCAGATTTCATTATAGACCCAGAGACGGCTCCCGTTGGTCCGGCGCTGAGGCTTGCCTCGCCCGTGGACCCGGGAGCGAAAGCCATGGCCTCGGGCGCTCGCTTATCGAGTGCTCTAGAGCAGCCTAAGGCTAAGGGTATCAGTGCCTCACGTGATACCCCTCCTGCCCATGCCGAGATTGATCCCTTTTCAAGCTTGGCGTCTAATCTGTCTAGGCAGGAAGAAGAGGACACTGTTATGGCCTACCGATGAGCCAATCGCCACGGAAATGGATACCCATGGGCCCCCACAGGGGCCATGGGTAACCTTTTCCATGAAACTACTTCTTTGGGAGTAGGTTTCATGGCTCAATGGCTAGGCCGGCTAGGAGCCAATGGCCGTCCATACCATATCCCTCGGCTTGCCAAGAGTTACCCTGAGGAAGGCCCGGACTATGACATTATGCCTAACAAACCGTAAACCTGGTGACCAACCAGAGGGCGCTGCAAGAGCAGTTTGAATGCCAGCATAAGCCAGCTAGGTGGTGGGGAGCGCAGGCTCCTCCAGCGCAACCCACCAGACAGCCCGCGTACCGAGGTGCGCGTGGCGCTGGTAGAGGAGCACGGGGTTCTGGGCATGGGAGCCGAACCTGATGGGTCGGCTCTCACAAAGACCACACCAGTGCTACTAGGACAGCCACCAGAGACAGGGCTTATCTTGCACTTCTCGGGTCCACCTCAATCCTTACGTGCACCTGTGGGAGACCATCTGGCCTTCCACATGCAAGAGTGGGAGCGGATTACTCAGGACTGCTCAGTCTTGTGATGGCTTTCAGTCGGTTACCATCCTGACTGGATTTCAAATCAGCATGAAAGGATTGGATGCCAGAGATGCTTTACTGCATGCTTCCTGCTTCCAATCCTTCAGTGGCTTCTATATCTCTACTCAAACAGGGTTTCCCCGACTCTGGTTCTCTCTCTTCCCGTATTGGTTTACCTACTTTCTGAGAACCAGAGGTGGCTCCTAAGTGTCCAGATCTGTTCTTTGAACAGCCTGTTGACCTGGGGCAGACAGACAGTGAGCTCGGCTAACTGCTTAGCGGCTGGCCTTGAGCCACAAGTCTTGGATACAGTGTCTTCCTGTGGTACATCTGCTCAGGCTGTGTTAGCGCCCTTTGCTTTGCCAGTGTAATTTTTCTGAGTGCTTGTATTAAGAAATTATGTTGCCTGGTGAGCCGGAGACCATGAAAGTGGATGCCTGTAAGCCCTCTGTGGGCCCTCTGGACAACCATTTCCATGGCGTTACCAATGGAGGGGTAACCTTCATGGCTCAACATGTTGGCCTGCTTGGTTTGGATCACCATCTGTATCGAATTCCTCGTGTTGATGACAGATTCATTATGGATGGCGCAGTCCACGGTTCCCCGCTTTTTGTCTCTGGCTCGCGACCCTTACAAGTACAGGTACAGGCGTGCCTGGTTGCTCTAGTTTCCAGTAATCCGACCAGTAGTCAACCTGGTTTTCTGGCTTCTGCGGAAGGTAGCGGGAACAGGAGGGTGTGTCTGGGCCCCGACTCAACTCGATGTCCCATGTTGCCACCGAGGAGGACTGGCATGATACCTGCCAATGACTGCTAGTTGTTAAGTCAGGGATCCTAGTGGATCCATTGGCTGCCCCATGGCTTCCTCGCCATGGCTACAGGCCAAGCCATCAATGACAGCCATGTCATCTCTGCCATACACGAAACATATTGTGAACATGTTACAGCAAGGAGAGCGTGCCTTTAAGACAAAAGACAAGCGCATAAAGCCCGCCACTCCCGTGATGTGGCACAGCGCTTCCTTATTGCTTCTGATCAGTTCAGGCAATACAGTGTCATTCCAATGGCATGCGCTGATGATTGCATGGTTTTGTGTGATGACTCGCCGCTTGCATCTTGGTCTGACATGGGTCCACACTGTTAGCATAATATGCAAGCAGTAGATACCACATTACAGGATTCAGAGGAGAGTGGCGAGGTCCTATTTCTGCACTCTCACACATCTCAACTGCTACAAGGCATAGTAGCAACCTCTACTTCCCGCATTCCATTACCAATTGCGGTCCAGGGAGCCATACAAGATGGCATTAACCTGTCTCTACACTGTTTGATGCGTAGTGTCTAGATCTTTCCGGGCGCAGTGCAAGATGGCCCTTGACAACTTAGGCCCATCCTAGGAACTCAGCAATAGGCTCCTTCATGCACATAGGTGAGGCATGGTCTCTTTAGGGGTGAAGGATGCTGCCATCTCAATGAGAGGACCCTTTGTTATTTATGCAACTTCGTGTGCTCTGATGTGAAAGCTTTCATGGAGGGCCCGTGCTCCTCGTATGCGGCAGTCTAGAGGAGGTGGGCATGTCAGGGGCCAACCTCCCATGCAACATAGACTGAGGCGATGCCAGTGTAGGCCCAACCTCCCATGCAACATAGACCGAGGCGATGCCAGTGTAGGCCAACAGTGGGGTGGAGGCAGACTGTGCTATTACAGCCTGCCAGGCACCCCACATCTCGTGGGGGTGGTGCTGGTAGGGGTGGTCACAGATCTTGGCATGGAAACAATGTCTAATGGTGCGATCCCATGACGACCACAGTGCTGCAAGAGAGTCAGTCCCGCTGTTAGATTACTCACTTTATTCCCAGCCCCTAGATGGACCTGTAGGAGGCCATGTGGCCCTACACATCCCAGAGTGGAAGTGGATAACATAGAACTGCTTTGTCTTACAATGGCTTTCAGTCGGGTATCATCAAGACTGAATAGGCAATCAACCGGCACTGCTACTCTCTCCGTTTCCTATCTGGACTCGCATTCCAAAAAAGACAGATCAGCATGGAACAGGCAATTCAGCCTGCCAAAACAAATCATTTGGGATTCTAATCACCTATGGTCTGGTACCAATGGGTGGAGACTCATTCGCATCCTACAGCCACTCAACAAATTCATTCATACACCGTGTTTCAAGATACTAAAAGCCGTGTTGGCAGGGTTGGGAAAAGGAATGTGGATGGCAGCCATAGATCTAAAGGATGCTTATTTCCATATTCCAATAGCGAGGCGTTTCCGACGGTACTTGAGATTCGCATTCCAGGGCCACAAATGGGAAATCAAGGTCCTCTCGTATGGAATTTCAAAGGCTGTTCAGCTTTTCAACAGAGTGGTCCTTGCTATTACAGCATACCTCCACAGGAAAAATGTAAAAGTCCACACGTACATAAACAACTGGCTGTTAGATGCACACACAGAGGTACAGGGCAAGATTGTTCTGGTTCGATCAGGCAACTGAACAGTACTCTGGAACTTTCATCTTTCAAGCACTGGGTCAAGCCCAACAGATTTATTTACTCAAGCCCAACAGATTTATTTACAACAAGGAACAAAGCGATGATGATGAAGTACATCTTTCAGATACCAGATCAAAGCGCTATCGCAATAGGTGCGCTCACTATCATCTGGGAGGGAATGTCTGCATATGCATATCCTCCAGTAATCTTGATTCCAAAGATGCCTCAGAAAATCAGACAGGAGGCATGACAAGTGCTTCTGATTGCCCTGAATTGGCCAGGCCGGTCATGGCTTACAGATCTGCTGGACCTCCTCATCTGAAATCTGATTCCTATGCCTCTGATGGACAACATAATCTTCCAGGGCAAGACCCTGCCCAATAATCCATCAGTGTTCCAATTGCAATTTATGAGGGGTTTTCTGGCCCTAGCAATCTGTCTGTGATTACATCATGGAGATTATCACTTGTTTTACACGTTTTAGCTGATAAACACTTCGAACCACTTAGTGCTACTTTTATGAAGTTTTTAGCACTTAGTATTTTTAGTTGCTGCAGCTTCAGCCAGATGAAGAAGTGAAATTCATGCTTTGTCAGCTGAATCAGACCACATTGTGGTTACAGACGAAGGCATTAGGCTTCTACTTAGATTTAATTTTATGGCAAAAAGCAGTATTTGAAATATCCGGGTCAGTACATAGTTATGCCTGCCTTACATGTTTTAACGCAATTTGACCTCCGCTCAAATGTCTGTGGATTGCTCCGTTATAAACAACATACGGAAGAATGGTGGATGAACTCCTGTTCTACTTCGAATAATACTTACCAGATGTACTATTATGGTGTCTATTATCTAGTCTAGCTCAAAATAAACAATTGGAACTCCACACTCTCCATGGTCCTGCCCATACTGTGTCCGGGAATTACCATAGCCTCCAGGTACCGAGTCAATTCCCAACAACAGACAGATTCGTCTATTTTGCTTTTGAAAGCAGTCACATGTTTGAGCTCTCAAATTTTAGTCAATTTTTGCGGATTAAGTGATCTGTTCATGTTTTCTCTTGTGCAACTATGGAAGGGAAAAGGAAAATCGTCTATAAAATAGTTATTTATACATTCGTGCCATAATAACTGTTTGAATTTTCTTTAAATTGGCATATTGTTTTAAAATGGTAGCCATTGTTGGAGTCGCTTCGGTACTCATTAACTTTTTAATCTTATCCGGTTACTCGGTAACTCAGACTAATTTCTATCAATGTCCAAGGTTTGGAATTTCATTTAATAAAAAAATCTCATTCCAATATCAACAGGACATGGGATTTCCTAGGAATTAATCTTTGGATTTTCCTGGGATTACCCAGGATTTCCTGAAGTTTGTCTGCAGGGGAATTACACTGCTTATTGCATGACCATTGAAAAATTATGCACACATTTCCAAGAGTGCTATTAAATCCACTTGTCGCTATAAGATAATCTGTGTGCTTTATTGCTGTGACTGTGACTTTGTTCTTCAGGGTTTTGCAGCTATGTTTAAAGATCTCTACACAAAAGCCAATCGATCGGATTTTCCGCCTCCAGATCTTGGTCCTCTCCTTATGGAGACATTTGATTTGGACGACCACAGCTTGTAAGTAAAGTAGCCAAAATTACTTCCTTTAAATTATTTGCGAGACATAGTACAGATCCCCTGGTTGGTGTGTCTATATCTCTGTGTGCCAATACATTTTATAATTTATGATTCTTTAACCGTTTAGTGGACAAGGTGGCCAGAAAAAAGTCTCTGCAGTGGTCTTGAGGAATGTCCATTTGCAAGCCAAGAGATGTGTGAAAATGTATGGTACCACAGGAATGCATGGCTTCAAGCTCAAGCCAGCTATTCCAGTGTACTATAACCCAAGACCAATTGTCGGACAGAATAACATCTGATGCATTATGCACCATGTGCAATATGATCACACTGTCACTGAAAGTGGCACAGTAAAGATGGTCTATGTTTGAACATGTTCTCGCAATGCTACTACACATGCCTGCAGAGGGCCTTGTAGTTTGCTGTACTCTAAGTTAAGACCTACAAAGCTCAAAGATGACACCACTGAAAAAATGTACCAATGAAAGACTGGGTACAATGAGAACTAAGAAGAACCATACATGGTTCAGATTTGTTTTTATGTATTTATAGATCAGCAGAACTATTAAATTAAAATGTTTTGCATATTTTTAATTATGTTTAAGTGTACGTTTATTCATTTATCCAAATTTCAGTATGCTGTCTCCAGCTCGGAAGTCCATTCAGCAATTGTTTGATGACTCAGTGGTTTTCAAAGGATATGACCTGGTGGGAATTCTCAAGGTATGGAAAAACATTACAATTAGATGACTAGTGCATATTACCATCAGGACCAAGGACATCATAATCATTTATGTCTCAAATTAATTTCAAAGTATTCAATAGCTTTTTACCTTGGAAATTGGGATTAAGCAATTCATGGTTCAAAATATATACGTCGATTCCAACCTAGGGAAAATGTTGGCGCTTAGTAAGAGCTTAGATTGAAATGGGTGGGTCTATCGCCCTTTTGACATCAGTGTATTAAGCACTGACACTGGTTCTGTCTTCAAACTTTCCATCTGCCCATGATTGTCTTACACAGGTTTCTTAACACTACCATGTCAAGCGCTCAAACTGACCAAAACCGGCATTTGCAGTGGTATTGAGATATGCCAATTTGAATTCCATGAAAAGACTATTTCCAAAATTTTACCACAAATAACTGGTTTGATAACCGAGCCAGCCATTCCAGTGGTAAATCTTCAAAAATAATATCTTGATATGTAAATCGTCATTTTATATGGAGATTTTGAATTTTTTTAAAACAATGACCGTTAAAATGCAAAGAATCTAAATTGAAGGAAGAGAGGGAATCCAGTCTGTCGATCAAGTACATGTATATGATGTCCTAATCAATACATCACATTTAGGCTGATGTCACAATCGTAATTGACAGAAATACCCTGTCATAACCATGATAAACAGAATAGTCTGTCAGTTGCACGAATTGTATAAATATTTGTTTACTATTTAATACACATTCTATTCAATGTTTTGAAACTAATTTAACTGTAGTTATCCCTTTGTGCTACTCTAGGAAGTGAACTTTCATTAACAACTTTAATGCAGCTTGTTCAATCCGGGAAATAATTTTAGCCAATATTACCATTTGTTTCCATATTGACATAATTGCTAGAATTACGTGTATAATTTCAGGACTTATCATGCTATGAATATGACTATATGGTGACACAGTCTATGAATCTTCTCCATCGCCACTTCTCATCACATGAGACACTGTTCAAGAGAGCAGTGCAAGCACAGGTATATGCATGTATGCTAATCAATAATACAGTAAATAAGTTAACAGGCGTTAGTTAGTATTTTGAGCGGAATGCAAGAAATATTCTGTTAAATATTTTGATCATAATTGGATTGGAAGATTTCAATGATTTCCAATCTAATTATGTTCAACATTTTAAACAGTACGAGTTAAGTTGTTTCTCCGCTATACTGCATAAAGAAATATAGCTCAGCAGCCTGTGAATTCATTGTGGATCACAATATCAATGTAGGACTGGCGGTATGATCAGCGAACGAAAAGAAGACAATATCAATGTGATCTCATGCTGAGTTTCATTCTGACGCCTCTCACACTCCTGCCAATTCATTGGTCAACTTAAATACATCCAAAACCATAATCCCTAAACCAATCCCGGGTTTTTTTTGTCGAGCTCTACGGGCAGAGGAGAATGGATGACTCCACGTAGTAATCTTAATGGCATGCAGCAAGAATTAGGCAGGCCTTAGTTTTTCAATGGGCATTTAATTAATCAAGGGCTTATCTGATCTTAATAAAGCATCATTACAAGTATTCTAAACTGCCATTGCACCTAGTCTCCATTAAAGTGAAATATGATTTTAAAACTTTCTCCACACTTTTTACTTGGTATGGACTATTTCTGGGTGATTTGTCCTCCTAGTTTATCTTGATTGTATAAATTAATTAACAGAAAATGTATTACATTTTGTCATTCTCGTTATATTTATTTTTTACCTTTTTTGCAGGTGTTATTGACCGAGAATTCTGAGCATGTTCTGGTGATAGTTCAGAAGTTGCTGCCGTCGCTGAGACGTTTTGCTACATCAAAGATGAATGATAAACAAACCGAATTAATGGTCGGAATTCTCAACCAACTCATTAGACTCTGCTGCCTTGATGATGACCTAGAGGAACACCACCCAATGAATCAGGCCATACTTTATAACCATGGTAACTGCTATGTTTATTACTCTCACTCTCTATGGGAAGACACAAATTCAAAACATTAAATTTGCCAATGGTGATGGAAATAAAATCTTATCATAATTCAAAGGTTTTCATGGTTTAGCAGTCGATTAAGATGTCTTCCATGGTCAGTTTAATTGACCTTTATCCATCCATCATCCGATGTCATATGACATCATAATCAACTAAGTGACATGTAGGATGATGTCATAATCAGCTATGACATGAATGACTCGATTTAGTCCGTCTTTAATGCTTAATAGTCCGACACGTTGTACGAATTGTACGTCTTTACCATTTAATAAATATTGTGCTGAATATTTTGAATCTAATCTGCCATAGGCAGCAACACCACCAAGTCAAATTGCTTTCAAAATATTCAACAGCTTACCTGGACATTTTTTAGGAAATTAAGTCCGGGAGTTCATGGATTGATCGATTCCAACACGAGCGAGGTGTGGGTGGAGCTTACCTAGAGGTGGGGAATAGCTAATACTGGAAAGGTCCATTCAATAATAAGGCTAATAGGGTCTACATGTTATAGTAATGTGATTACTTGGAAATTCAACCTGGCCAAATCCAGTGAATTCTTAATGTATGAGGTATTAAGATAAGGTTATAATTTTAATTTGAAATAATGAACTTTCTGTGCATTGTGCATCTGTTAATGATTGATTTCCGTCAGAACTGATAACATTGTGATTGTTTTAATGGTATTTAATTTCAGGTTTAATTGAAGATATGTTTAACATTCTCTCACAAGATGTGGATGTAAAATTAATGGTATGTACTTTGTCGATGTAAAAATTAATGCTATGCACTATATATTATCATGATTTCCATCACTCTAAACAAGCTTTTGTTTGTGTTACCATAAGTGGTATAGTTAATTTTTCAGCCAGCCAGTACTATTCTGGTTGAAATTCTTTTTTTGTCAGTACCAACTCGCTTAGATCAGTATCAAATATGATATCTCAAAATTCTGCTTTGAAAGATCCAACAAAATAACCATATATACTGAACCGCAAAAGAAACGTTGTATCAATAGAAGATATCAAGAGCTTTATTTTGAAATGTGCATAACTTTGAGTAGGGACATCGGAGGAAGACAATTCCTTGCAGGCATTATCGCCATAGTCTGTTGAATGTTTTGTCAGTGTTTTCTCTTGTGGTGATCACACAATGGCCAGAGTTAGTGCGCAAATGCCAAGATGATTACGTCTTGAAATGTATGTATGTATGTATGTATGTATGTCGGATTTATATAGCGCCAATTCCAAACTGAATTGCTCAAAAGCGCTTTACAAAATTTAGAATGCTCTTTGGAAAAGATATGTTTTTAGTAGTGATTTAAATGAGTCAATTTTAGAGCAGTTTCTAATTTCAGGTGGAAGATAATTCCAGAATCGCGGACCGGCTCGAGAAAATGCACGATCACCAGTAGTTAAGTTTGATTTTGGTATGGTACATAGTAATTGTGTGCTAGACCTAAGAGACCTTGGTGCTGCTCTTTGCTGGATTAAGGAGTTTAAGTACGGTGGGGCCAGATCATTTAGGCACTTGAACACCAACAAAGCCACCTTGTACCATATACGTTGACTTATAGGCAACCAGTGCAGCTCCAATAGGACAGGTGTGATATGATCGAATCTTTTGGTGTGTGTAATCAGTCTAGCTGCTGTATTCTGCGCTCTCTGTAAACGATCTAATTGGCTAGATGGTATGCCTATTAACAGAGAGTTACAGTAGTCCAGGCGTGACGTGATGGTAGCATGTACGAGAGTTTTGACCGCGTTTTCATCCAGGAAGCTGCAAATTTTGCTATTGTTCCGAATGTTCATGAATATGGAATGGCAGACAGTGGTAACATGAGCTTCCATTGATAGGGAATTGTCAAATGTTACGCCTGTGTTACGGGCACTTGCACTGAAAGATACATCAGCCTCCCCAATGTGCAATCATATGAGCTTCCATCGATAGGGAATTGTCAAATGTTACGCCTATGTTACGGGCACTTGCACTGAAAGATACGTCAGCCTCCCCAATGTGCAATCATACGTGTTAAAAAGCGCTGTCTCATGCGTGTCATGGGACATGGTTGCAAACAATTCACGGAAAAACTGAAATGCACGTGAAACTAATGCTCGCTCTGGGTATAAAAGGCATCTTAATTCAAAGGCTGGCAGTTGTGATTTGGATACAGCAGCCATGCCAGGACTAAGTCATAAACAACATGAACAAGCCATTGAACGTCTGAATGCCGGGAAACGTCCTGAAGTCATGGCAAATGCCTTCAACTGCACTATATGCACTATAGAAAGTCTGAGGCAGCGATACAACGTCACTAACAGCACCAACGACTGTCCCCGTAGTCGTCGCCAACATCACTAACAACACCAATGACTGTCCCCGTAGTGGTCGCCCCAGGGTCACAATGCCACGACAGCATTGCTACATACTGCGTCAACACCTCCACAACCAATATTGCTAGAACAACGGAAACAGCTCGTCAGACAATTGGCACCCACTAGTGACCCATTGGTGAAGACAGTCTGATGCTGTTTGGCTGCCAACAGCATGTCATGTCGTTGTCCAGCGAGGGGTCCTCTGTTCACAGCTGGTCACCATCAGGAATGTCTGCAATGGGCCATGCATCATCAGCAATGGAGGACCATAGGCTTCTCAGATGAAAGGCATTACTGCATTTCTACCACAGATGGCAGAGCTAGGGTATGGTGAAGGATGGGCGAACGGTATGCAGATGCAGGCGTCATGGAAAGAGATGCGTGGGGAGGACCAAGCGTCATGGTACCAGAACATCAGTTTAGGCAAAAGTCATGGGGTTACGGCTATTCGGTACTTTGACCAAGTTCTGGGACCCTGTGTTGTTCCCTATTTTATGCGACACCCGAATCACACATTCCAAGAGGACAATGCCGTTGCCCACACTACCAGAACCACCAGCGACTTCTTCCAGCAGCACATCAGAGTCATGCCCTGGCCTGCCCTCAGTCCGGATTTGAGCCCCATTGAACACTTGTGGGATGAGATCCAAAGATGACTTCATACAGTGCACCCAAAGCCGACAACTGCAGCTGAACTGAGTGCCTTCCTGAGGTTATGGTCCATGATCAAAGTTGTGCACATTTCAAAATAAAGCTTTTGATATCCTCTGTTTATGTGATTTTCATTTGCTGTTCGGTATAAATGCATGAAATCATGCTGATAACGAATGTACAGCACTAAGTATTTTTTACTAATGGTTTTAATGTAAAGTAATTAAAAGTATTGTCAGTCATTTCGTACCTTTACAGAGCAAAAATGCTCCTTTAAAATAGGCTGTATATGTTGCAGTATCTGTCAGTATCTGATACGGGTAAATTTTATTGACAAGTATCTCATCAAAACCAGTGAATAATTTACGGGTACTGATGCCTAACTGGAGAACTGCTCACCACAAAGTGTTACAAGGCTATTGTAACAGCCCTGTGTGTGTGTGCGTGCATGCGTATGTGCGTGCATGCGTGTGTGTGTGTGCTTGTGCACACATGTGTATGTGCATACATGATTGCGTGTGTCCATCTGTGGGTGCAAACAGAAACACTCCAATCAGGAGAGAAAAAAGAAGAATGCAGAGGTACTGCCATCCAACATTATAAACTATTTTGAAATTAATTTGACTGAGATGTCGCTGCCTAAGTATGGCAGATGCATGTTCCAGTCAAATTAGTTTCAAAATATTCAATATCTTTCTTGTATGAAACTGAGACATGGAATTTCTAGTTAATTAAGGAAGTTAACTGTACCTACATTCATATTTTTAATTCTTGAATTATCCCCATTTATTTTTCTACAATTAATCATCATTTCCTCATAGAATCAAGATTTTGAAATATGCGAAATACATTTCTACTTCGAATAATACTTACCAGATGTACTATTACGATAATGTCTTATCTAGTCTAGCTCAAAATAAACATTAAAACTCTGCACTCTCCATGGTCCTGCGCATATTGTGTCCGGGAATTACCATAGCCTCCAGGTACCGAGTCAATTCCCAACAACAGAAAGATTCATCTATTTTGCCTTTGAAAGTGGTCACGTTTTTTAGCTCAAATTTTAGTCAATTTTTGCGAATTGAGTGATCATTTCAAGTTTTCTCTTGTTCAACTATGAAAGGAAAAGGAAAATCATTGCAGGATCAGGTTGTATCAATCTAGAATTTATACATTCGTGCCATAATGACTGTTTGAATTTTCCTTAATTGGCATATTATTTTAAAATGGTAGCCATTGTTGGAGTCGCTCCGGTATTCGTTAACTTTTTAATCTTATCCGGGTACTTGGTTAATTTCTCTTCCGACTCGGTTCCTTCCAAGATGGATGCGCCCATGATTAACATTTTGTTTTGACTTGACATGTCTATGCACTCTGTTTTAAGCTGATCTTTGGCTCTCGCTTCATTGTCGAGGGTGTTTGTAGCGATCGGTCTTAATTTATTAGATTTTTTAACGTTAGTTAATTACCAAGCCGTGTTTATAAAATTTTCACTCTAAAAATTTTCAAATATTTCCTGCCTGAAACTTGATCATCATTAATCTAAGAGAAAGTAATTTAAAATTACAATCAAGTTAAGTCTTATTCTGTGTTCGCAGAAGTTGAAAGGCCAAGGAAAAGCCCCGCCAGGTACATTGTGTTCCCGTTACAATCGCTTCATGAAGCGGAAGTTTGCGGGGCACCACTATGTTGCGTGTACCACGTGCAAAGTTGAAAGTCCCTGTGATGTATGTGTAAAGTGGTCGTCAGACTTAGTGGCGGAGTTTGATCGCGATCGGCGTGGGTGTGTGGAGAGAATAATGAAGGATAAGGCGGCCAAGATGGATCAGGCATCAGTTAAAGGACTGGTGGAGCGCCTTAATGAGTGGATGGACGCTGCCTTGGGTGTTTGGGTGGCCCAGTTCAAGGCGATGTTTGAGTCTTTTTAGTCCACAGTTCTGTCGATGCAGCCTGGTTCAGTACAACCTATCGGTGGTCTAGCCAGCTCTGTGGAGGAACATGCACCAGAGCTTTCACAAGTGACGGACTCCGGCATTTCCCGTGGCTCACCCCCGGCACCCCCAGGTTTTGTTCGGACAAGTCAGCCGGGTGGGGATGTCGATGTTCCGTCGGGCATCTTCCAGTTCGCTCTTTCCAGAGTGCCGTCGGAGCCGTCTTTTACGGCCCTGTTGGCATCACGGATGCGGGTATGGCGGCTCCTCTTGGAGTCCCATGTCCTGCCGTGTTAACAGCCACAGTCCCGGCTTCTGTGCTGAGCCGATGGATTGCGGTGATTCCGTATCTGGTGATTCGCTAGATACTGGAGCCGCAAGTAGTCGAGCCGCAGACCCACTTAGAATTGGAAGTTTGCTCTGTAGTTCTCAGCATGGGTCATTGGTGACCTCATCCAAGGGTGAGGAGGAGGATGAAAATGGTAGTCCTTTAATGGACGAATCATCATTCTGCACCAAAGGTGAATGGGTGCAGGTTTTTGGGTGGATGTCCGACCATCTCGGGTGGCATCTGACCAAGGGTCTCGGCGCGATCCGGCGATGGAGCGGATGTCAGAGCATGCGGCTAGCGCTCTGTCGAGTCGCTCTTCAGCCATGCCAACTCTACCCATGAACACTCAGACTTCTGACATGTTGGAAGTCGCGGCATACCATCTGGTTCAGCCAAAGTACACGTTACCCAAGGCCCCTAAGGGGATTAGGAGTAGGGTACGCTTTCCAGAGCAGGCCTATCATCAGTAGGCCCGGGTTCCTCGGCTTTCAGTCAGAGAACGTGAAGCACTAAATAAGCCATTAGCTGGGAAATCAAAGGGTCGTTCTCGATCCTTGGTTTCTCAGAATAATAAAGATGCTTTCAATGAGCTAACGCTTATTGAGGATGCGGCGAGAGCAGCTATGGCCGCTCTTTCCCATGGCTATACCATCTTGCAGGGGATGCTGACCTGTGTGGTAGAAGGTGGGGAAGTGCCAGAGGCTGCTCCCGAAGTTATCCGGGACACCATGCGCATATCCCAAGATTGCCTGGCCAGGGTGATCACAAGATCATTGGCAGTCGACTCCCATGTGGACTCCTGTTCCAGGAGAATCAGATCATCTAGAGGTCATTTGCTCAGAAATCGAGGATCTTCAACAAAAGAATGTGATTCATTTACTCCGCAATCAATCCTTCCTGGGCTTCTATTCGATAATTTTCCTCGTTCCGAAACGGACTGGAGGTTGGAGACCGATTCTCAACCGCAAACCGCTGAACATGTTTATTCTTTCACCAAAATTTCAGATGTAGACTGTGGCAGCAGTGATGACAGGGTTGAGAAAACGCATGTGGGCAGTCTCGATAGATCTGAAGGATGCATTTTTTCATATTCCAATGTCAATTCCTTTTCAGAAGTATCTTACATTTTGCGTTCGAAGACAAGGTCTGGGAATTCAATGCATTACCGTTTGGTCTGACCACAGCCCGAAGGGTCTTCACCAAAGTGGTTCTTGTCATGACTTATCTTCGCAGGAGAAACATAACTGTTCATACTTACATAGATGACTGGCTGCTGAAGGCGGGGAATCCAGTCACTCTGCACAACAATCTTCAGGTAGTCCTGGCCTTACTAAAGAACTTAGGATGGATTGTGAATCTAGAGAAATCAGAATTGACTCCATCCCAGGAGTTTGTGTATCTGGGAATTCTTTTCAAACTCAGGAACGGTGTGGCTTATCCAGCGGAGAGCATAGTCAAGAGCGTGATTGCAGTTCTGGGGTCAATTTCGTTAGGAGCTTATCTGATGGCGCATCAGTTTCTCGGACTACTGGGTTTACTAGTATCTCTGGACAAGGTAGTTCCTTATGCGGCACTCAGGCGCAGGCCGATTCAGATGTCCTTAATGCTGTTCTGGTCTCGGAGAACAGATCCGTTATCTCTGAGGATTCCAGTAAAAGAACCATTGCTATTCCATCTTCAGTGGTGGTTATCAGAACAGAATCTGCAAGGTGTTCCTCTACAACCTCCTCAACCGCAGATGTCCATCTTCACAGATGCTTCGACGACGGGTTGGGGAGCAGTATTGGACGATCTGTCAGTGTCAGGGGAATGGAATCGGACCAATGTGCAGAAACATATATATGTTCTATTATTGTTCGCGGTGGCATTAGAACTTCGAAAATTCGAGAATCAAATCCGAGACAAGATTGTTCTAATAAGAACAGACAACTCCACAGTGGTGTCTTATCTGAACTTCCAAGGCGGGACTAGATCACCGGAGTTGTGTATGATGATATGGAATCTTTTGCTGTGGTGCCAAGAGAGGAATGTTATTCTTCGGGCAGCACACATTCCAAGAAGATTGAACATCCTAGCGGATGCTCTCAGTCGAAGGACGGTTTGTTGTCCGACGGAATGGCAGCTCAACCAATCAGTAGCTGATGTTCTATTCAAACATTGGGGCAAGTCGAATGTGGATCGACTTGCGATGAAAGGAAACACAAAGATGGTTACATACGTGTCACCGATCCCGGACTCACTAGCTCTAGCAGTGGACGCACTGGCAATAAGTTGGAAGGGAATGTACGCATACGCGTATCCTCCAACGATTCTCATCCCAAAAGTTCTGGCAAAGATAATAGAGGGCATATGCCAAGTACTAGTGATCGCTCCTCATTGGCCAGGCCGATCATGGTTTACGGATCTGATGGACCTTCTGGTTTGCAATCCAATTCCTCTTCCAGACAGACAGGTTCTGATTTTTCAGAACAAAGGTCTGTATCTCCACGACAGACCGGAAATGTTCCAATTGACTGCATGGATGTTGTCAAACAGCGAGTAATTGAGGGTGGCTTTTCTGAGCAAGCAGCGAAATTTGTCGCTTCAGCCAGAAGGGGGACAACCACCAGAACATATAATTATACAATCAACAAATTTTCAGTGTTGTAAGGGAAGGGATATCGATTGCATTTCTGCATCTGTTCAACACGTAGCAGATTTTATCTGTCATTTATACGAGGTTGACAAACTTGTGCCTTCAACCCTAGGAGCATATAAGTCTGCAATAGCTTCAGTCGTTCCCAGTCTGGCCACTATAGGAGTGGAGAACAATACTTTAAATGAAGTTATTAACGGAATGAGCAATCTGCGACCTAGACGGCCAATTCCTATCCCAGCATGGAATCTATCTCTTGTGCTACAGGTTTTAGGGTATGCTCCCTTTGAGCCAATTAGATCTATAGATATTAAACTGTTAACTATTAAATCAGTTTTCTTGGTTGCAGCAGCATCAGCGAGAAGTGAAATTCATGCGCTTTCTGCTGATTAAGACCGTTTTGTCATTACGGGTGAAGGTCTAAGACTATTACCACGTCTTTGTTTCCTGGCAAAGAATCAGTCACTTAAATATCCAGGACAGCCGATCAATTTGCCAAGTTTATTAGAAATGACCCAAGCTCTTCTGCTTAGTGTCCTCACAGATGTCTGAAGATTTATAAGAAATGTACTGAGGAGTGGAGAGATGACCCGAAATCTCTGTGGTTATGTCTCAAAACTCCTCATCTTCACACCATTTGCTATTCAGATGTCGCATAAAATCGCAACAGGAAAGCAGATTGATCGTGCGAATGCCCATCACGTCCGAGCCCTAGCACCATCATCGGCCCTTTATAAGGGTGTCTCTTTCGAGGAGGTGATGTCTGTAGCATAATGGCATGCCGAGTCGTCATTTACTGATTTCTACCTTGGCGATATCTCCAGCGCACTTAATCCGGTAGCCGTCACCAATTTATTGAATCTTTGTTAAAGCCACATCCGCCCACTGTTGACACATACATCGTAGGGTTCTTCCACAGGCACTGGCACTGGTGATGCACATGACCCGTGGATTGGGCAAAGCTCCTGCGATGATCAAGAAAGACCAAGCACTCAGAATGGTGAGTGTTTTCTTAGTTTAAGTGACTAATATTAATTTACTTAGTCGAATTCCCAGACTGCTTAAGTAAAAGTCTGGTTCAAGAGTATCTTATTCATTGCAACAGACAATAGACTCATTCAAATTTGAAAATCTAATCGATATACTGATAGTTTTTTCAAAATTAGATGCTGTAACTTCTTTGGTCTCTCCTGGACTGCCTTAGCTGAGACTTAGGGCTGACACGGGTCTGGTGGGTGTTGCATCCCCTTTTTTCAACGGCCCTCTGGATTTTGTGAGGACAAACGAGGGGGGAGCGTGGTCTATACCGTGGAAGTTTAGCAATCTGAGTCAGATGGCGGGACCCAAGCGTATGCTGGGGTTCCAGTCTCTTCACAACCTTCTCTGTTGGATGGTAGTTGAGAGCTGTTTCGTGCCTCACCTCCTCCCACTGGAGTTTCTTGGCTGTCGAAATCCGGAGTTTATCATAATAGTACATCTGGTGAGTATTATTTGAAGTAGAATAAAAAAAGCATCCGAATTGATATTACTTACCAGATGTA
The DNA here is from genome assembly GCA_034401795.1 of Chaetoderma sp. LZ-2023a. NCBI lineage: Eukaryota > Metazoa > Mollusca > Caudofoveata > Chaetodermatida > Chaetodermatidae > Chaetoderma > Chaetoderma sp. LZ-2023a. The sequence continues at coordinate 23,850,637 of CM067368.1, read as the reverse complement.
CTATGGCCGTCCTCAGCCACCCCGCTGAGGTGAGGTTGAGCTGCTTTCGCTGTTTGTCAAGACAAATATAAGACAAATCTGTCTGTTATTGGGAATTGACTTGTTACCTGGAGGCTATGGTAATTTCCGGACACAGTATGGGCAGGACCATGGAGAGGGCAGAGTTTTAATTGTTTATTTGAGCTAGACTAGATAATACACATTATCTGAGTAGTACATCTGGTAAGTATTATCAATTTTCGTAGAAACAAAAGCGGATGCTTTTTTGAGCCAGCGCCATACCTTCGTGAGATTCATCAAATTATGGCTGGGAGAAATGAGGTATTTGACCTCTGTGTCTCTTAGAATTAATGTGTTAAGCTGAGAACTGGTTATGATATACATATAATTTATTCATTATTAGCACATTCATGTCTTATTCTATTACAGGACCAATATCAAGGCCTCCAGAAAGTCTTCAAGCTGTCATTCGTCTTGCTTCAGAAAATGGCGCGTTCAAATCCGGAAGTCCAGCGTCGCCTTTTTGACAGACTGGACAAATTGTTGAATGTACACGGTGCTGAACCAGAAATGGCCGATGCTTTGAAGGAGGTACAATTATCATATTGTAAAATGGATATTTGGTTGTTCTATTTCAAAACTCTAATAATTTCCGGACGTGATTGATAAGCATTATCAAAGACTGGATGCCAATAGTGTATACTATATAGTTAAAATATAATTTCTGACAGTGACCTTTTAGAAAATGTATACTTGCTAGTATCCATATTTACATATGGCAAATCTTATATTGCATAGACAAAGTTAGTTCACTCCTTGGTTGCAGAAGCAGAGGAGTAGTCATACATGTCCATGGATATTGTTGTTGAATTCTTTGACAAGCATACTACCGTCTCACTATTTTAAGGAAATTTATAAGATGCTATAATTATATTCCTGCAGATTAGTTTGAAAACAATTACAGCCATGACCTTCATTTAAATTGTTTTCAAAATAACCAAAGGTTTGCGTAATTGGCTTCATTTAAATGGATTACCTTGTAAGCAAATTTGTGTTTCCTGCTGTTTAGGTGTTCACTGGGAATAAAACCTGCTGTTTGAAGATCTTACCTAGCCAGGTTCAAAAGATCATGATCTTGGCTGCACAACATCTTACAAACGCACCACAATTTCTTGATCTGCTCAATGCTATCGTTAAGGTGGAAGAGCTGGACCTGCCGCTAAAGCGCAATCAGGCATACGTGATGAAATATTTCATGCAGTATCGCACGGATGTGGCATTCATTATCGACCAGACAATAGAGGACAGGTAATGGAGAAATCCAGTTTTAGTTATTCCCCGACCATCAAAAGCTAATCTCTACCCACACCTCGCTCGTGTTGGGATCGATTGATCGCTGAACTTCTTGACTATCGATATCCAGAACGCTATACAGGTAAGCTGTTGAATATTTTGAAACTAATTCGACTGGGTGCTGTTGCTGCTTATGGCAGCAACAGCCCCCAGTCAGATTAGATTCAAAATAATCAACATGATGTTTATTAAATGACATAGAATTCGTACATGTCAGACTATTAAGCGTTAAAGACGGACGAAATAGAGTCATTCATGTCATAACAAGGTGAGCATCAAATTATTCAACAGCATATTTATGAAATTGTAAAGACTTACAATTCGTACAACAACGCTTAGTTCGTCTTCAGTTATGCATTTGTCATTGATTATGACCTCATCCTACACATCACACAATTGATTGACATCATATGATCAATGATAAACTGGAAAGGTCCATTTAGGACTAAATATATTACAACCACAAGACTGTCACATGATAGAAACTCTTATGGTCATTCCAGCAGAAACATAGTGACCTTTGAGGACTCCCCATTTGTATCCCAAAAGAAAACCTATTTTTAATTTACCACTTGAATAACCAGACCATTCCTTTTAGGGGTAAACTTTAAAAAATAGTCTCATGTCTTTCAAATGGACATATAGTATACAAAACTTAAAATTGTCTTGACCATTGAAGTTCTAATTAGTCTGGCTTATCTACGTCCGTTTGAACTACATGTAGCTTTATTTATCACATATCTTTTTGCCATTTTAAAACTTGAGAGTTGAGAATATATCATCAATCTCCTGAGTTTTGTAATGTTCGAAGATGATATTGTGATATTTGCAATCCATCGACTATATTTCTCATTATGTTTTATAGGAGGCGAATCCTCACAAGTGGAAATGGTGTAGACTTGTCTTACTTGATTTCTCTTGTCGACATGTTGGCTACCTGTGCTGAGGTTTGTAACTGTACATCTGTAATAAGGATGCTAGTATTGTTCCACTGACCATGCTATTAATTGTCTGGTTTGCTGAATTTCTGTGGACTACATTTTCCCAAGTCTTAGCCACCAACAACTCTCCGAGTCAAATTGCATTCAAAATACTCAGCATATTCAGAGTTCTTGCTAGTGAAATTATTGCCTGGTGGCTCGCATCATTCAGACTGTTAAAGAAACACAGGTAATGGGCTTGTTAAGTATGACGTCACTGCATGTGATTCGTAACCCGGGAGTGTGTATTTTGCTTTATTACATCATAAGTACGTGTTTATGAAGTCATCATCTGTTGGTTGTGTATTTAACAATGGAGCTGAAGCCAGAAATATGTCATCACTTAACAAGCCCATAAACACTTCGGGCTATAAATTGATGAGCATTTACAGTCGCAGTGTGGAAAACTACTAAGCAGATTGCTTCCTTGTGTGGATATGTGTCCAAATCTATCTTTCCAATTGCCTTTGCATACAAGAACAATCCTAAGCTTATAAAGAGCACCTCATTTTATCTTACAGGGTGAAAATCGCTTCATCGAGTCCATTTGTCAGACAATTTTCCGAATTCCAGAACTACTTGAGATCCTGAACAATTCGACAGTACAGAATTCCTTGAAGCGTCCATTCCTGAGGTTCTTCCTGTGGGTGTATTTAAACACAGCCAGCGGTATGATTGAGAGTGGTGCCGGGGATCTCCCTCATGACAGGTCAGTCTATGTTTGACTCTCAAATGGAAGTATAAAAATTAATGTAAGATTCTAGAACATTACTTTCGAACTTCAGTGTGATCCACAACTGAACTTGCTTACAATTAGTTTCATACCATTGTGTACACTATCAAAATTTGTAAAGAAAAATATTTTTTTCATCTGCCACGCATGTACGTATCCTATATAGATTTCCGCTTATAAAGAATACCATTAGAATTTTTATTTGGATAATTTAGCGTGTACTTTGATAGGCCAATCCAGTGTCGCAAGAAATGTGAGATGGTTTTACAATGAAATCTGGAAGCAATTGCCAAAAGCATCTTTGCTGAAAAAGTAACATTATTCCATGCATCTCGTTTCAGAAGCTTAATTATAATAAAACCTAAATTAATTCACTTGAAATTGATTTGACCATATAAGGGGCAAAGTGCTTTGGTCAAGGGCTGCGTTACAAGTGGTTGTTTTGCATTTTGTTTTAGTGAAATGTGGAAGTTTTTGTCGAGTCTTCCGGCTGAGCTGATATCATTGACTGATTACAGTAAGAACAACGATGCAACGGTCAAGCAGCTACTAAAGAAAGCACCAGAGCAGGAGTATGTTATCATGGTGACAGAGAAACCTACCTGTCTTATATAGCCATTTAATGGTCAAGTTGCTTAATACCGGGCACTGTAATGGTCATGGAAAATGTCCCATGTGCTGGCTAAGATCAGAGCAGACTATTTTCTGAAAGTTGCCAGTAGAGTGACTGGTGTAATAATTGAACAAGTATAAGCTTGTCTTGGCCTTCTTGGGCATTCACTGCGCATGCATTTGAATTTTCTGGACCAATCTTAACTATGTAATAGTTAATTATTAGTTCACCTGGCCAGAATAGCCAAGTGAGCTTATTCTATGGCGACCGTCCATCCGCCATCAGGGAACTTTCTTTAAACAACTTTTCTAAAGCTACTAGGTCGTCGTCCAATTGGAAACGTCTTTAAAAATCTCAGAAACTGCTTGGGCACGAGCTAAGCCAAGTTTGTTAAAGAGAAGTTGATTGACCAAATGGTTCGGCGGCCATTTTGGATGAAGGGATCGGGTCGAAATTTCAAATATGATTAGGGACTAAGGGCCATTGAACTTTGTTCATGGAAGTTGATATGTAAACGAACATGGCTGCGGTGAACCAATCAATATATAGCGTGTTTGGCAGCCATTTAGGATTTATTTTATTTTATGGTTTTTGAAGCCGAAATTGGTTTTATATAGGTTATTGGGTATGCTGATTTCAATTGTTGCCATTTTCGAAACTGTTGCTGGCCATCTATGATCATTTTCCCGCCAATAGCTCCAATATTAAAGCAATAGGAAATGTCTTTTTGAGAACAGCTGGGTCCATTTCAAGTATATTTGGCAGAAAGTCTCCTTATGGCATAAAGATAGAGGTTTGTTCCAACGAAGTCGGTCGGTCAATTTGGTCGGTGGCCATCTTGGAATTTTATCCAATTTTTAGAAATGTCTAAAAATCTTCTCCAGAACCGCTAAGGGGGATCGATTCAAAACATCACCTCGGGCACCACCTGAACCAAGTTTGTTCAAGAGAATTTGATTGGGCGGCTATCTGGGATGACCTAGTTTTCATGAAAACAACTTCTCCAGAACCGCTGAACGGATCTGACCGAAACTGGGGAGATATGATTAGGGCCATTAAGGTTTGTTCAAGGGAAATTGATACATAAAGAAACATGGCCGCTGTCTTCATGGTACAATTCTGATCAATAGCCAGTGGCCTTTCTAGTTGAAATGCCTATGTTCTGGTTGAGGATACAGGCCTATAGTTACCTTAAAGAGCACCCAAGTTACTCTACATGTCATATAGCAATACTAAGCCATTCCTTATGGCGTATGACTCCCTATTGCATATGACACCCTATGGCATATGACACCCTATGGCATATGACTCCCTATGGCATATGATGCCCTATGGCATATGACTCCCTATGACATATGGCTCCCTATGTCATATGACACAAAATGGTGGTTCTAAAAAACCTGGTTAATTACTTTAGTCACATGTCTTAAAGAATTATCACAAATTGTTAACTATAAAATATTCAACAGCGTACCTGATGTATACTAGTTACCTTGAAACGTACATTCTGGGAATTCATGTTTCAAAGTTGTAAATAGATTCCAACAAGCATGAATAAGTGGGTGGAGCTTGGCTAGAAATGGGCGGGGGCGTAACTAGAAATAGATCACTCCATAGCGATCCTGTCATCGAGGTAAGTAAGATATACTATAGAATTTATCCATTAACTCTTTCAAAATCCAGTGCTTTCCATTATACACAGCACTTGTATTCTACTTCGAATAATACTTACCAGATGTACTATTATGATAATGTCTATTATCTAGTCTAGCTCAAAATAAACAATTAAAACTCCGCACTCTCCTGGTCCTGCCCATACTGTGTCCGGGAATACCATAGCCGCAGGTACCGAGTCAATTCCCAATCACAGTCAGATTCGTCTATTTTGCGCTGTTGAAAAGTCGCGTGTATTTAGTGCTCTCTTATTGATTAAATAAGCAGTTTTTACGTGTTTTTTCGCAAAACCATCGTTGGACTCATGGAGGAACTGGGGAAATCATCACAGGGGCAGGTTGTATCAATCTAGAATGTATACATTCGTGCCATAATGACTGTTGAAATTTCCTTAAATTGGCACATTTTTTATAATGATAGCCATTGTTGGAGTCGCTTCTGTACCCGTTAACTTTTAGTTTAATTCGGGTACTCGGTTAATTTTCTCTTGCGACTCGGTTCCTCTAAAGATGGATGCGCCCTTGGCCAAGATGGCGGCGCCCATGAATTATGTCGTTCTTGGCTTGGTGTGTCTATGCACTCTGTTTATCACCGATATTAGCTTTTGCTTCATTGTCGAGGGTGTTTGTAGCGATCGGCGATGTAGCCTTTGTTATTTAACGTTAGTTAAAGGCGGAGTTGTGTGTTTTTAAAAAATTTCACTCAAAAAAAGTTTCAAATATTTCCTGCCTAAGAACTTGATTATCATTAATTTAAGAGAAAGTTAATGTGTTTAAGAAATCTTAACTATCAAGTCGATTGTGCGTATTGCTCGTCATCATTTGTCATGTGCAGTGTTTTAATTTTTCTCTGTGTTCGCAGAAACCTAAGAATCCGGACACGTTGTGCCAGAAGTGCAACAGGTTCATGAAGCGGAAGTACTTGGGACATCACTGTGTGGCGTGCGCTCAGTGTAAGGTCGGCAGCCCTTGTGATGTGTGCGTGAAGTGGTCGTCGGCAATGGTGGCAGAGTTTGACAGGGATCGACGTGCGAGGCTGGAGAGGATCGCGAAGGACAAGGTAGCGAAGTTGCAGCAGGCGTCTCTTATGGGACTTGAAGGTCGTCTGAATGAACGAATGGATTCAGCGCTGGGCGTATGGGCGGCCCAGTTCAAGCCGATGTTTGACTCGTTGCAGTCCATGGTCCCGATGAGGCAAGCTGGTGCAGGACAACCATTAAGTTGTCCGGCTAGTTCTGCTGAGGGTCATGCACCTGCCCCTTCTCTGTCCTTGGCTCAAGAGCCGACGATAGAGGAGGAAGATTTGCTGCTGAGGGAAGGTTCCGGCATGCCGGATCTTTCAATGACGGCGATGCCTAGTACGTCCCAGGAGTCGCCCTCGGGATTTGTACGGGTTTGCCAGGCGGATGGTGATGTCGACGTTCCGAAATCCCGGCTATCCCGGCGGCGTTAGGTGCGGCTCCTATCGGAGTGACAGTGCCAGCCGTAATTGAGGCCGTCGGAGTCCCGGATCCCGTGTTGGAGCCGATGGACTGCGGCGAATCCGTATCTGGCGATTCGTTGGATACTGGTGCCGCTGGTAGTCGCGCTATGGATGCGCTCTGTCCTGGCAGAGACGTATATCATAGCGTTCAGCAAGGATCGTCGGTGGCCCTCTCATCTAAGGGAGAGAGGGAGGATGAAAACGGAAGTTCTTTGATGGACGATTCCGCTTTCTGCACCGAAGCTGAATGGGTGCAGGTTCTTGGATGGATGACCAATCGTCTCGGGTTGGCATCTGATCTAGGATCTCAGCGCGATCCGGCGATGGAACGGATGTCAGAGCGTGCGGCTAGCGCTCTGTCCAGTGGCTCTTCTGCCATGCCTACACTCCCGCTGGACACGCAAACTTCTGACATGTTGGAAGTTGCGGCATACCGTCTGGTTCAGCCAGACTATGCGTTGCCCAAGGCCCCGAAGGGGATAAGGAGTAGGGTCCGGTTTCCGGAGCAGGCTTATTATCAGTACGCCAGGGTTCCACGGCTTTCCGTTTCGGAACGTGAGGCGCTGAAAAGGCCGTTGGCTGGGAAGGCCAAGGGGCGGTCACGTCCTTTGGTTTCTCAGGCCAACAAAGACCCGTTCAATGAGCTAACGCTCATTGAGGATGCGGCTAGGGCAGCCATGGCTGCGCTGTCGCACGGGTGTACCGTCTTGCAGGGTATGCTGGACTGCACTGGAACCAGGACCAGAGATGAGGGCTGCGTTATCTTCTGCGCCTTTCATAGGTCCAGGCTTGTTCGGCGGCTCGGCACGACAAGCGCTCTCTAAGGTTGCGTCAATGGTGGCGGAGCAAGAAGTGGTCGGCAAGTCGTGGAAGTCGACCAAGAGGACTCAGCCGCAACAGTCCTACCGTCAGCATAGGCAGGAGCAGCAGAGACAGCGTCCTAGATCGCCCTTCCGTCCTTCTGGCCGTGATGCCCATAGGCCATCCGGATCGCAAGGACCTGGCCGATCGTCCGCATACAAGCCCTCTAGTAAGAGGCCGTGTGAGGACGACAGGAAGGGTGGCGGTTCGGGTCGAGGCGGCTACCGTAAGGATAGCCGTGGCGGCGGTTCCGGACCGTCATACCACAAGAAGCCGCGGGGCGGCCGTGGGGCTCGTTCCTGACGGGTTTCCGGCGGAACCAATACCGGCGGCTTTGGAAACAAATGGAGTCGAGAATCTTCACCCAAGCGATTTAGCGTCTTGTCGGCTAATCTCGACCGACAACTGTGTGCAGATTCCTTCCGTCGGAGGCAGACTTCAGCTATTCCTAAGCCAATGGGAACAGGTCGTGCGCGACTGTTTAGTCTGTCAGTGGATAAGAAACGGCTACGATCCGGACTGGCTCATCCATCAATCGTTAGTTCTGTTAACCTCGACTCCAATATGGACTCCTTTTCCAAGGGAATTAGACCGTCTAGTCGCCATTCAGTCAGAGATAGAATCGCTTCGTCAGAAAAATGCGATTCACCTAGTCACCTATCAGTCATCGCTGGGCTTCTATTCGATCATGTTCCTAGTTCCGAAGCGTACCGGAGGGTGGAGACCAATTCTCAATCTCAAACCGTTGAACAAATTTATTCTTTCTCCCAGATTTCAGATGGAGACGGTAGCAGCGGTAATGACAGGGCTGAGGAAAGGCATGTGGGCGGTATCGATAGATCTGAAGGATGCTTATTTTCATATTCCAATGTCAATTCCTTTTCAGAAGTACCTGCGATTTGCATTCCAAGACAATGTTTGGGAATTCAATGCTCTTTCCTTCGGCCTGACCACGGCTCCGAGGGTCTTCACCAAGGTGGTTCTCGCCATGACTTCTTTACTTCGCAGGAGAAACATAGCTGTTCACACTTACATAGACGACTGGCTGCTAAAGGCGGGGAATCCAGTCACTCTGCGCAGCAATCTGATAGTAGTCCTAGACTTGTTAAAGAAGCTAGGATGGATTGTGAATCTAGAGAAATCAGAACTGACTCCATCCCAGGAGTTTGTTTATCTGGGAATTTTTTTCAATCTCAGGGACGGCGTAGCTTTTCCGGCGGAGAGCAGAGTCAGAAGCCTGATTGCAGTGTTGGAGTCGGTTTCTCTAGGAGCCTATCTGACGGCGCGTCAATTTCTCAGAATACTGGGTTTGCTAGTATCACTGGAGAAGGTGGTGCCATATGCGGCACTCAGGCGCAGGCCGATTCAGATGTATTTGATGTCGTTCTGGTCACAGCGAACGGATCCGTTATCTCTGAGAATACCAGTAAAAGAACCATTGATATTCCACCTTCAGTGGTGGTTATCGGAACAGAATCTCCTGCGAGGCGTTCCTCTACAACCTCCTCAACCTCAGATGTCCATATTCACGGATGCATCATTGACAGGTTGGGGAGCGGTATTGGACAATCAGTCAGTGTCAGGGGAATGGGATCGGACCAATGCGCAGAAACATATCAATGTGCTCGAGCTATTAGCGGTGGTATTTGCACTGCAGAAGTTCGAGAGTCTGATTCAAGACAAGATTGTCCTAGTAAGGACAGACAACTCAACAGTGGTGTCTTATTTAAACCGCCAAGGCGGGACGAGATCACCGGAGTTGTGTATGATGGTTTGGAACCTTCTGCTGTGGTGCCAAGAGAGGAATATTATTCTTCGGGCAGCACACATTCCAGGAAGATTGAACATCTTAGCGGATGCTCTCAGTCGAAGGACGGTTTGTCGTCCGACGGAATGGCAGCTCAACCAAGTGGTAGCGGAGGTTCTATTCAAACAATGGGGCAAGCCAAATGTCGACCTATTTGCGATGAATCAAAACGCAAAGATGGTCACTTACGTGTCACCGATCCCGGACCCGTTAGCTCTAGCAGTAGACGCACTGGCGATAAGTTGGAAGGGAATGTACGCGTATGCGTATCCTCCAACAATTCTCATCCCGAAAGTTCTGGCAAAGATAAGAGAGGGGATGTGCCAAGTACTACTGATCGCCCCTTATTGGCCAGGCCGATCATGGTTTACGGATCTGCTGGACCTTCTGGTCTGCAGTCCAATCCCTCTTCCAGACACAAGAGATGTAATCTCTCAGAACAAGGGTCTGTATCTTCACGACAGACCAGAAATGTTCAAATTGACTGCATGGATGTTGTCAAGCAGCGTGCAATTGAGGGTGGCTTTTCTGAGCAAGCAGCGAAGTATGTTGCTTCAGCCAGAAGAGTTTCAACTACAAAGACATATAATTATAGAATCAACAAATTTGCACAGTGGTGTGAGAGAGGAGATATTGATCCCTTTTCTGCATCTGTTCAACACGTAGCAGATTTTATCTGTCATTTATACGAAGTTGACAAACTTGTACCTTCTACCCTAGCAGCATATAAGTCTGCATTAGCTTCGGTCATTCCTAGTCTCACCATTGAGGGAGTGGAGAATGACACCTTGAATGAAGTTATCAAAGGAATGAGCAATCTGCGACCCAGACAGCCAATTCCTATCCCATCATGGAATCTATCTCTTGTTCTACAGGTTTTAGGGCATGCTCCCTTTGAACCGATTAGATCTATTGATATTAAACTGTTAAATATTAAATCAGTTTTCTTGGTTGCAGCAGCGTTGGCGAGAAGGAGAAGCGAGATTCATGCGCTTTCTGCCGAACAAGACCGTTTTGTCGTCACGGGTGAAGGTTTAAGATTACTTCCACGTCTTTGTTTCCTGGCAAAGAATCAGTCACTTAAATATCCAGGACAGCCGATCAATTTGCCAAGTTTAACTAGACATGACCCAAATTCTTGTGCTTGGTGTCCTGTCAGATGTCTGAAGATGTATAAGAAACGTACTTCTGAGTGGAGAGACGACCCGAAATCTCTGTGGTTATGTCTCAAAGCTCCCCATTTACGTGCTTCGAAAGATACTATTTCTCGTTGGATAGTTGACGCTATTCAGATGTCGCACAAGATCGCTACAGGAAAGCAGATTGATCGTGCGAATGCCCATGAGGTCCGAGCACTAGCAGCATCTTCGGCCCTTTATAAGGGTGTCTCATTAGAGCAGGTGATGTCTGTAGCACAATGGCATGCCGAGTCGTCATTCACTGATTTCTACCTTCGCGACATCTCCAGCACACTTAATCCAGTAGCCGTCGCCAATCTGTCGAACCTAAACTAAGCCACGTCCGACCACTACTTCGCACACATCACAAAAGTCTTCCGCCTACACTGAGCAAGCGCTATGCACATGACTGAGTACGACCGTGGATTGGGCCTAGCTCCTGTGATGATCAAGAACAGATCGACCACTCAAAAATGGTGAGTGTTTACATTAATTAAGTGACTATAAATATGTTTACTTCCAGTCGAAATACCAGACTGAGTAAGTAAATAGTCTGGTACAAGATTATATTTATCCTCTCATACAGACATGAGACTCATTCCAATTTGAAAATCTAATCGATATACTGATAGTTTTTTCAAAGATTGAAGTTGTAGTAGCTTCTTTGCACTCTACTGGACTGCCCTAGCTGAGACTTGGGGCTGACACGGGTCTGGTGGGTGTTGCATCCCCATGGACATCCCTCTGGTTTTGTGCGGACAAAAGAGGTGCGGGAGCGCGGTCTAGACCATGGAAGTTTAGCACTCTATGAGTCAGATAGCAGAACCCAAGCGTATGCCAGGGTTTTAGTCTCTTCACAACCTTCTCTGTTGGATGGTTGGTGAGTGCTGGTTCGAGCCTCACCTCCTCCCACCGGCATTTCCTGGCTGTCGAAATCCGAAGTTTATCATAATAGTACATCTGGTAAGTATTATTCGAAGTAGAATCAAAAAAGCATCCGCTTTTGTTTCTACGAGAATTCTTAATACTTACCAGATGTACTATGGCCCTGCCTCAGCCGCCCCGCTGAGGTGAGGCTGAGCTGCTTTCGCAGTTTGCCAAGGCAAACATAAGACGAATCTGACTGTGATTGGGAATTGACTCGGTACCTGCGGCTATGGTATTCCCGGACACAGTATGGGCAGGACCAGGAGAGTGCGGAGTTTTAATTGTTTATTTTGAGCTAGACTAGATAATAGACATTATCATAATAGTACATCTGGTAAGTATTAAGAATTCTCGTAGAAACAAAAGCGGATGCTTTTTTGATTCAGAAAGGTACTTGAATATCTAAAAACAGAAAGTAGCACAATTCCATTAAGATGATTAGGTCATAGTTCAAAGTCATCATGACCTTTGTACAAAACTGTGATAGCGATTACTTAGTGCATTATATAATGGTCAAGATGAAAATGAAACTTTGCTTAGTACATGTTCATTTATAGACCAAGATAATGCTATTTTGGAATATCTTCCTATGGTGTGACTCCCTCACTTTCAAAAATAATCTTGTTTGTACCGGCAAATGGGCATTTCTCAAAACACTGGCAGAATCCATTGTCACCAGGTCTGAGCTTCAAATGGTTAAGCTGGGTTATAATCTCCTTGGCCAGTTTGCTTGTATTAGGTTTATAGACAATCAATCTGTGGAATCTCATATCTACACACACATTTTTAGTTGACATGGAGCAACAACATGCCTGGAGTGATTGTTTCTAACATTATCTAATCTTCATCGTCTGTCAACGGAAGCAATTTAAAAAAACTGTAAACATGAAACCTTGCATATACTAGCTACAATGTCAGTTTATATCTGGTACTGTTGATGATTGTTTTTCACCTGTATACATGTTTTATATCTGTTTATCTTGTAGGATTACAAAAGATGACACACCTATGAGCAGTAACAATGGCACCTTACATTACATGTTCGAGGCTGTTATGCCATTCCTTCAGGTTTGTCATTTGTAAGAGATGTACACCTTTTATATGTATTATTCCTTGTCAGTTGATATCAAGAAAGGTTACATATTACAGATAGTATTTTTGTTGAGGTAGGGGATGGCTTTACGTAGCAATCTGAATGGTGTTCGGCATGCCATCTCCGATCTGAGAATTGGATAGAATGTTAAAGGTTTTCATAATGCACCTATTGCCCATCATGGCCTATAGTTCAAGCCGTTTATGGTCAAGATTAATCAAGAATGTTCATTTACTTGCCCAGAGAAGACTACTTTTAGCTGCGGGTAACAGTTCAATAAACCGTAATGTTCCTTAGTTCATCCTCAGTCACAAAAGCTTATTCTCGGCTGTATCTTTAACACAAATTGATTCAATGGACCTTTCCAGTTTTAGCTATACCCCGCCCATCTCTAGCTAAGCTCCACCCACACTTCGCTCGTGTTGGGATTCCTCGATCTCTGAATACCCTGAGTATGAATTTCTACAAAGCTACACATTTAAGCTGTTGATTATTTTGAAAATTATTTAACTGGGTGCTGTTGCTGGGCAGCAACAGCATCCAGTCAAATTAGTTTCAAAATATTCAACAGCATGTTTATTAAATAGCAAAGAATTACAGACATACCATTCATACAACGTGTCGGAGTATTTGAGATTTGGTGACGGTCTATATGGAACCCTTTGTGATGTACTGATTGTAACATCATCATACACACGCTGGGCTGATTATGACATCGTACAAGGTCAGATGATGGATGGATACTCTGGAAAGGTGAATTTGAACCCAGCGAAGGAACTTGATGTGCAAGTGTATTCTCAAACATTGACTGTGATCTAGATAAAGAACATGGATATAGATCAGATCATATTCTGGATCTGTGGATATCTCGGAAACTACTTGCCCGAAGTACTACTCCAGGCCACTTGCAATGAAGATGAACTACGACTAGTGATCCTATTGCTTGCAAACACCCAGCTGAAAGTATGAGTCAAGTCAGTGAAGTCTTCAGAGACATCAATCATCTCCCCACAACGAGATGGTCTATCCCCTGTGCTTGTCACCTATTACCTTGCTGCCGCATTGAAATCTGTGTGTGAATATTCCACATGCCCCATCCCCTTACATTGAAATCTGTGCGGGAACATTCTACAAGACCAAACCCCACCCCAGTGTCCATAGTGGATATGCCGCTAGAGATAGAAAATGCTGACGATGTGGACACCATAGATGAGGCGATGAAAGCCCTTGACGAACTACTAATAGCTGCAAGCAAACTAAAAATTGAGAATCTCTATGACTGAATCCAAAACAGTGTTCACCCACATATACCTATCTGCAAAGCATGAAACTAAAGAAAATGATGATCCAATGCATGGCAAAGAACCATGAAGGTAAGGTAAAATCCTTGGCTCCCTGCTCTACAGTACTGCTGACATTGCTGCACACTGCATCATGGGGGGTGGGGGGACAGGAAGCTATGGATTCGAAGATCAAAGATTCCTTTGACAAAAAGACAATGTTTATTTAACGCAACATGTGTATCCTTGGTGCTGTGTAACTAACAGCTGGGCAGCTCCAAAAGCTATAGACAAACTTGATGCCGACCAGCGCAAACATCGGCGTACTATCACTGGACACCGATGGCCAGACAGCATAATTCTCAACAATACACTATACAAGATGTATACATCGCCGCTATCTGTAAGTCGCCATGCCAGGATGGGCCATGTTTAGCCATGTGCTAAGGTTGCCAGAAGAGACACCAGCACAGAGAGCCTTGGAATTCTCGGCAGCAAATACAAAGCCAGGAGAGGATGTAATTGCATAAATCTGTTAAGTGTGCTCCGAGGTAACCTCAGGAAAGCAGGGCTCGGTACCGTCAAATCAAGAATGAACTTGAGTAACCTAAAGATTTTGGCTGAGGACAAGACACAGTGGGAAAAAGCAAAGGAGGATTGATTGCAGCTGTAGGATATTTCTACTACTACAGCTGCAGAATGCAATAATCATACATAATGGTCTAATTTAACTCAAATTGTAACAGGACATGATATGACGATACACATGCTTAGGATTCCCCAACTTTAGGCGTGAACTGAAAAAATTTTGAACATCTGAAAACACAAAAAAGATCTCTAAAAACTCTAAAAAGTCTCAAACCTACAGCTACCGAGATTCTATCGACATTGTTGAAAATTTACTGTTGGAATGACCGGCTCAGTTCTTGAGTCAGTCATTTGACTGTTCAATTTTCAAAGTGAATTTTCTCTGGGCATGTAAATATGCATTTCTTGAGATCACTGGCGAAGCCAGTTTTGGACGGCTTGACTATTATGTGGTTACGTACAATAACATTTATTTAATAAGATTAAAAGGGTGAATTTTTTTTTGTCAGTTACAACAGAAATCATAAGAAAATATTTCTCATGTTTTTGTATGGTTTGTACACTTCACTTCTAATAAAATATCGACTAAAATATCATCTATTGCTAATTGATGTGTATAATGATTTTCATTCATTCTTACAGGTATTTTTCCGCTCCTACTACCAGCCTTCAGTCAGTTCTCACCCCGAGGAAGCAGATCATGTTGACACACTGGCCAGAAATCTAATCGTAAGCAATTCAAAATGTATTTGAGCACAGCTGAATTTAAATGAAGGGCATTCATGCTTTGGGTGACTCAGTGCTGCTTTGGATGGCTCTGTTTTGCATTAGCTGGCTCAGTGAGCTTTTAGGTATCTCATTCCTACCTTCTGTGAGTCAGTGCTGCTGATTGTGTGTCAGTTGTTCTGTGGGTGGGTTGGTACTACATTTGGTTGGTCTGTCCTTTAGGTGACTTGATGAGACAGCTCTGCCATTGGTTTCTCCATGCTGCTACGGTTCACTCAGTGCTGCCATGGTTTGCACCATGCTGCCTTAGATCGCGCAGTGCTACCTTAGCTGGATCAGTTCTGCTCTGGTGGCTCTAATCCTGCTATGAGAGGCATGGTGCTGTCGTTGGTCTCTGATGCTTTTTTAGGTGCCTCAGTGCTGCTTTGAGTGGCCTACTTATGTCCTGGGTGGCTCACTCCCAAGCCAAATTATGTTCAAGTTAATCAGCAGGAGCTTAGCTTTATGGCACTGTAAATATCCCTGATAAGAATACAGAATAAATCATCTCAAACTTATAACACAATTATTAAAACTAAATGGTCATAATAAATTACTTGCGACTAAAATATCATTAAGATAGCAGTAGCTATCCATGTTCGGAATCCATAATATACCATTGTGAGTCTGAGAATTGATACTTTAACTAAGACCCATCCAAAAATTCGTCACCTTGTATAAATCGATCAACTCTGCTCCTTGAGCATCTCAATTGCTTCTTGATATCACACTTTAGATAAGTAGGTGGCACATGATGACACCTCAGACGTCACATGGCACAGTGTGTTGCTTGTAAACAGACCTTCAGAAAATGAGGCAACTTATATTTAGCTCACGGAAACTTTATGCCAACATTGGTTTTTTGGTGATAAATTTGGAAATTTGTTTCAAAAGATTGTACAAACTGAAGGAGGTTTACCTAAAATAAATCGTTTTAACACCAAAATGTGCTACCCACTTTTTCAATTAATCCAGGCCTGGTTAACATGGTCATTTCTGACAGAAATGTCTGTACATTTGATCTGAAATTAATTCTTTGCAATTACAATTTTTTCAGAGTTTTGTTGAAGTCGTTGGACCACTGTTGAGCAATGGCACACATCTCAGGACAATGGTCGGCAGCACCAGCGCAGTCCTCTCAGCATCCAAGCTACCAGCAACAGTAAGTCTGCGATACTTTAACTATGTGATCCATGAATTCCAAGAATCCTAATTTTGAGATCGTTATGCGGGTAGGCTGTTGAATATTCTGAAACTAATTTGACAGCGCATAGACAGCAGCAGCTCCCACAATCAAATATGTTTCCAAATACTGAACAGCATGTATATTAAATCTTAAAGGAGTATGGTGTTTTGGCATTTCTTTTTCAAAGGGTCTAAAGAAAGTTACATATAGCATCATGGATTCTAGATGGATTCTAGATAGGAAGTGCTGCCCATTCAGGTGTGTTTGTAAATCACATGATCATCGTTCAAAGTATTCATAACTGCAATTTGGGGGTTATTATGTTTTTGTCACTGCAGCTTAGAGAATTCTACAGATGTCCTTAGTTTTTAAACTTTTTTCATTGATCAATTCCATCCATCTGCAGTTAAATAATTATGTACATGTGTCCATCCCCGAAAATTTTGTCGCTGCAACTCATACAGTTTGAGAGAGAATTATTTGAAAATTGACAGGATGATTTGACACAACCCAAAGATGTGCCTAGTATTAAAAGTAGTATGCATCGGTCATGCATGACTGATTTGCATTCACATTTTACTCTAACTGGTATCGGGAAACACAAATTGGGATGTACTGATGTTGGGTGGAGGGGGTTATGTCATCCTTTCAGCTGACTCTCCTGTTTCACCAACTGATAGAAATTTCTTTAATTTTTGCCGTGTTATCCTGTTATCTTATTTAACTCTTTAACACTCATATCAGCCAAAAACGCCTTCTGCAGTGGTCTTGGGAAATGTCTATTTGCAGACCAAGAGAAAACTATTCTTGTCAATTTAACACTGGAATGACTGGCTCGATAACCGAGCCAGTCATTCCAGTGGTAAATCTTCAAAAATAGTCTTCTCTTGGTCTGCAAATGGACATTTTCTATGAGAAAATTGACATTGTCTTGAACGAAATAAAGGGTTAGAGGGTTAACCATAAAATGATCCGAAAAAACGTCATAAGCTTTTGTCATTAATAGCAAACTTTGGATGAATTGTAGCGCCTATCTGATAGATTCTTTGCAATGTAGATCGAGACACAAGTTTTGGTGTGTATACATGACAGTGATCTATTGATCTTATGACATCATTTTAATTTAACTTAAAATCACCACGCAGCTATAATTTGCTCAAAGGTCAACAATCATGGTGTGATGGATTTATGTGATGTTCAGACCAAAGATTTACCCTAGCCACTGTCATATCTACTGTGTGTTTTTATGTGTTACTTTTCATAATTAATGGATACATTAAGGAGCCTGAAAAGTATTCATTGGAAAAGGTAATACCCTTGTATCTGACATTCCTCACAAAGCTATCTAGATTGCAACAATATCATGTCACACGTGTCTTGTAAGCATTAATGTGTTTCATTTTGCTTTGATTGTGCTTTGAAAAGGCGTTTCATCCATCTGATTCACAACTTGAAATTCTATTCACTACATTATTACACAATGAGTGCTGTCACATGATCAAATCCTTTTTTTTGATTTGTTTCGAAACTGCTATGCGGTATTGTGCTCCCTAATCATTTTAAGTATGCAAACACTAAATTTAAATAGCATATCACTCAGGAAATAGCAGGCAGTATTTACCCAGTGCAGATGATGTTTTAATCGTAATGTGTAGTCGGAAAAGACAGGTATTTTACATGGTGTGGTGGAAAAACAAATGGTATTTGCTAAGATTGCACAGATTATACAAGTCACAACACCCCACAAAGCTGAATAATGGCAAAAACACATTAACAGTGGTGGCTGCATGTCTTGTTTCTGCTCCGTTTGAGTCCTCGCTCATGGCCTGTATGTTCATGCATGTATTTACACTGATCTATTTACACTGATCTAAATGAGGTGGCGTATTTCTACTTGAATCCCCCTAAAAGTGCCATATGCACCAACTCAGTCACATTTGAGTCATTTGCTCTCACTCACTGCCTGCATGTTCATATTGGCATTGCTTGAAGTCAAGGAAAACCTTGTTTTCAACTCAAATACATCACTCACGCCATATGCACCAACACACATTATTTCTGGCCTATGGTTGAGCCATTTTTTAACCAAACTTGTATTTTATGTTTTCATTTACTCACTCCAACACTGGCTATGAACAAGTGTAAAAAGTTGGTGGACTGGAGCTAGAAATGGGCGTAGCATGACTAGAAATGCTTCTGTCTATTAAGCGGGAACTGTTTCTAGCTATGCCCCGCCCATTTCTAGCTCAGCTCCACCTACTTTTTACACTTGTTGGAATCGATTTGAAACTTTGAAACCGGAGATGCCATAGTAAATTTCAAGGTAAATATGCACATAAATTGTTGAATATTCTGAACCCAAATTTGACAGTCAAAGTATTTTCAAAATATTTACAAGTGTTTATTAAATTAAAATTCATCAAAGATATACAGTATTGGCAGAGTTTTAAATTTTCGTGGCAGCTATTCGTCATTATGATTGTAATATCAGCTGCCATGTGACCTAATTGTTTATGACATCAAATGCTTGTGTGACAGGTCATGACAGATTTATATTTTCAGTTTATATTCAAACATGAAAATATGTCCCAAATACTGCATTACTATTCATATTTGGGACATATTTTCATGTTTCATATATATTTATATATATATATATATATATATATATATATATATATATATATATATATATATATATATATATATATATATATATAGTGGTCAGAAAGACTGATGATGCAGGCAGCTTTAGTGGTGATGCGGCTTCATATATTTCAATGTAATTTTGTTTTACAAAATTATGTCATGTTTATGTCAAGTGCAAGATATTAATTCGGTTCACACAGAACATTTCAGGAATATAATCCGGCATGAAAGGGTTAAATGATGATGGCGATTAATGGAGGAATCCAGTTCTAGTTATCATCCGCCCATCTCTAGCTTAGCTCCACCTACATTTCACCCATGTTGTATCAACGACTCCTGAACTCCCTGACTATCAATTTCCAGAAAACTATGCATGTAAGCTGTTGAATATTTTGAAAGTAATTTGACTGGGTGCTGTTGCTTCCTATCGATCAGTCAAATTAGTTTCAAAATATTCAACAGCATGTTTATTAAATAGTAAAAACTTACAATTCGTAAATTAACACTTAGTCCTGTCACCAATTAAGCCATCGTGACAAACTTTCTACGTCATTTATGATATCATTGACACGAAGTTGCTTATGTCATCATATGATGGATGGATAAACTAAAAAGGTCCATTTATTTTGACATCATCCTACACTTTACCTAGTTGATTATGATGTCATATGATGAATAGATAAACTACAAAGGTCCATATATGATAATCTCATCACGGGTGATGATGGTCATAGAATAGCTGGTGTCAGTAGGTGTGACGTCATGATTGTGATGATCAAATCATAAATAGCTCACAATGAATGATTGTATTAGGATGTTGAATAATTATATTATATACAATACTGATGCTGATCAATATGAATACAGGTGATGGATGAGTTTCAGCAGAAATATGGTGATGCCACTGTCAAGAATGCAGAAATCAAAAGTGATGCGAGAAGGGTATGCGATTAAAAGTATAAATCAACACATTAATTAACACTGCAAGGGTCAAGATTGTTCAATAAATTCAAACATTTGTCTTATTGAATGTCCATCTGCAGTTTAATAGAAAACCCGTTTTCAAAATTTACCACTGGGATGACTGGCTTTTCTCGAGTGTCTTTGGTCATAGATTTTCAAAAAATATGCTTCTCTTGGCATGTAAATGGATATTTGCCTAGAACACTGCAGAGGCTAGTTTAGCCAGCTTGGTAAGCTAGGCTTAGATTCACGGACTGTAACCTAGGCTTAGATTCACGGACAGTGTGACCTAGGCTTACATTCATGGATAGTGTGACCTAAGTTTACATTCACAGACAGTGCGACCTAGCTTTCATTCACGGACAGTGTGACCTAGCTTTCATTCATGGACAGTGTGACCTTTGATCAGTATGTATACATGTCTAAGTCTGTTTTCTTAGTAACCCGTTAACATTCAAGCCGGCCAAAACTTCTGCAGTGGTTTGAGAAATTATCATTTTCAGACCAACAGAATACTATTCTTGATAATTTACTGCTGAAATGGCTGGCGCAATAATCGAGCCAGTCATTCCAGTGGTCAATTTTCAGAAATATTTGGCTCCGCAAATAATATTTTCTATAAGAAAATTTAAATATTCTTGAAGAAATTAGAGCATTAAATGGGTAACTGAAGCACTTTTACAAAATACAAATAGAAAGTATCTTTCCTGAATGTTGCACTTAATGCATCAGTTAATAAGCACTATGTTAAGGTAGGCTAGGAAATGCTATGTCATTGTAATGTCTGTGATATATACTTTGACCCCTGCTGTCCCAGAATCTATATTTCAAGATAAAAAATTGATTATCTTTGCAGTTTTTGTCTGGCTTTAGTGTTAATGACTTAATGGTAATGTAGCACATGAGCACAATGCTTGGTCTCATTATTCCTCTTTATTGGTATTTTGACTTCAGAACTACGATGATTATTATTCTGGTGAAGAAGAAGTGAATGTTATTCTGAATACATTTGCTGTTAATTGTGGCATTGCGTATGGCGGACAAAACACTATTCATGCTCAAATTGGATTTCCAAGCTATAATGGTAAGTATTCAACCAGTGTTTCCCAAAATTTATTTTTTAATGTCCCAGGGACCATGAAATCTTGGGTTCCCAAGCTGAATTCTATGTGTCCCAAATTGAAATCTGTATTTACTATGCATTTGTTGTCATCCATGCTAAAATTAGTGTACCATGAACTCTCCACATGGAATTGTAGGTGCCCCATGCTAGATTTTCGCTGTATTTGTGTGCAAACGATTACAAAACTAATTAATATTTAGCAATTATACAAGAATTTCAAGGTTCCCATGTTATGCACTGCCATTATTTTTGGGATTACCAAGCTATATTTTGGGGGTATATTCCATCAAAAGGACTCTTATTATAAGAATTGCTTTATTCAACCCCTTTAATGGTCAAGCTGGCCCAACACGTCCTCTGCAGTGGTCATTTGTATTGGCCAGACCAATCATTCCCAGGGTAAATGGAAAAAAATAGACTATTTCACATCATGAGAACATACTTACCTCCCTAACACTTGATATACTAGTATATCGGCTCTAAATTCAATAATATTCAGAATTATAAAAAGTTAGGTGCCCCTAATGGGCAGGTGGATGTACACAGTCATGCACATGACAGACCCCACCCACTGCGCATGCGCATACTGGTACTTCCGTTTCCTAATATATTGGCTGACCAACCACATGTTGAAAACATTCCTAGTCTCTTTTTTGAGAATTTTCGATAATATCTATCACCTTTTGGATTATGGCTGATGCAAAGTCTGCAGAGGAGTCCTCATCATCATCTGTTAAGGTGATATTGTTCCATTTATTAATTATAGACTTGTAACTTTTATATGTTACCGGTTTTTGTCGCGGTCGTTTTGGCGTTACCGCGTTTTCAGGCGCTGGCAATCCTTGTTAAATTTTTCCCAGCGCCTAGGGCTATTAATCCCTTGGGCTTTGTGTTCACAGGTTCGACTTATGGATGTGTAAGTGGTCCTGTTCTTCTCTCGAAGGTTGTTCACGTCTCTTTTTTTACTTATCATTGTGATATGTCTACGGGTTGGAGATATATTAAATGAATAAAAGAAATATCTCCTTCCTTTTGTCCCATCCCCCTCATCAGTTCTTCTGAAAGAAGAGTCTCGGCGGATGGATGGACGTGTTCTCCTGCACAAGAGGATGGTTTTGCCTGTGCTCAGGCCAAGGGAGTTTATTAGTTATGGCACATAATTATTTGAAAATAATCACAATTTCTGTTGCCTTTTGTTATTGCACTGTATTTTCTCTTGTGTGTGCATGGGTTCTCGAATATATATAATTTGATATTATATTATTCGGGAGGTATGAATGTCATTAATCTCTAGATATTTCTTGCATTCATTTTCTGGTGTCCCCTTTCCTTGAAGGAGCTTTTGCATTGAGGTTTGATGTCATAATCAACCACAGTTTTTTCTCTCCTTGATGTCATAATCTTAGTTTAGAGAAGTCTGATGTGTTTATCACCCTTTATTATGAAGGTGGAGAGATATCTAGATAGTCATTAACCTTTCTCTCTCTCTTTCTTAATTTGGGATCCTGGTTGTGATTGGTTATTATTAACTACAGAAGTCAGCTGTCCCGTCAGAGTTGTCTGTAATAAAAGTGGATGTCTTCTCTCAAGTTTGTTCTTCTTTTGTACTAATTTCACATCAAGAGTATACTTACCTCCCTAATACTTTTGATATTGCTAAATATCGGCTTTCACTCAATAAAACACTCAGATTAAAAACAGTTAGGTGCCCCTACTGGGCAGGGAGTCAGAGGTAGTCCGGCGGATGCTTGCCCCACCACCGCGCATGCGCCGACTACTACTTCCTCTTTGCTCATTTATTGGCAAAGGGTTACATGCGGTTTTGTGTTACCTATACTTTTCTGCGCGTTACCTTGTTTTTTACTCAAATTTGACGATTCTTGTACGTTGGAAGCATGTCGGAAAGGGAGGATTCGCCTTTGGAAGGAGCGGGATCTCTTTATCAGGTGATTTCTTTGATATGCTAGCGTGTTTTGTCCCGGTTTAATGTATTTCCGGGACTCGCGCTTACCGTGATTAGCGCCTGTTTGTGTTGGTTTTTTACAACATGGTGCTTCATAAGTCTCATTTCTCTTTGTGTTTTTGTCCACAGGTATCACGTAGAAGCTTTGATGGACTTCTCGGCACAAGAGGATATGTTTTCTCTCCACCACGGTTCCATTTCCTACTAATACTGTTAGGTTATCTAACCAAAAGCTATGTTCAGTGAGTTGGAGGCCTGTTATAAAGGTCTTCTCACTTTGCCCTCTTGATCCAATTCCTTCCCCTTAGGTGGAGAGAATGTAGAGGCGTACTATGGTGGAGTTCTCCGGTTCATCACGTTGGATGGTTTGTCTGTACAAGTGTCAGGTATCTAATTATTGATAAACAAAAGGGGAGATAATTTCCTTTTTTGCCAATGCTAGAATTGGAAGGAGTTATCTCTGTATATCTGATTGTTGTGTACTCGAAATGCCAATTCAACGGGAATGTTCCGGTTACTTATACAATTCGTTCTTGCACTTGGTGCTTGTTGCGGATCGATTATTTTGGTCACGGGAGTGATGACGTCATAATCGGCCTTGGCCTTTATTAACAATTAACGTTTTGTCCAAGGCTGGTTCTTCTTGATGTGCGATCTTGAGGATCCTGTCCCTCTCTTTTTAGTTGGTTTTGAGTTCGCTAACCTTAACTATCTTGCTCATTGTCCCTGTCCTTTGTCCTGTTTCAGAGACCTGGTTGCCCGTCCTGCGGGAGGTTTCTGAAAAACCGCTTCGTTCCGCACTTGTGCTTCAGCTGCAGTCCCTGTGGACCGTTGCTGAAGTGCGACGTATGTAAGCAGTGGGGGGGAGATCTAATGTCTGATTTTCTCTCATTGCAGGCAAGGGAGAAGGTGATGGAGGAAGAGAGGAAGAAGAAGAAGGAGGGTTGTAAGAAGGGTAAGAAGAAGGCCTCATCCGCGGTGGATATGGAGGCCTTCAGGTCCGAAATGTTGCAAGAGATGCAGAGGACAATAAAGGATTTGGTCCCAGAGTTGCTTCGCGGCATGCTCCCTGGGCCAGCTCCTTTGTTGTCCTCGGCATCTGCTTACGAGCAGGTGATCCCCGCCTCTGAATCCGGTCTCTTTAGGTCCGGTCCGTTTGTGGATTCAGAGGTGGCCCCTTTGTTGGGGGCAGTCCAAGACCCTGGCAGCAGGCATGGCGCCGCGCCGAGGGGCCGTGGACAACGGTTGTTGCTGGGACCCGCGGTCTGCTCATCAGACCCCGGGTATCCGCGCGCCGAAGGTGTCAAAGCCTCCTATGGCACCTTTCCTGGCCAGTCCGGGTTAGCTCTCTTTGCTGACCCGGAGTCTAATCTTTCTGGCCAGGAGGAAGAGGATCTCCTGCTAGGGTCGCCTTCTGAGGACGTGGCCATGGAATACGACGTCTGTGCACCCCTCGCGGGGAATACAGGCGACGTGTTCCGTGGTTCTACTCTCGCAGGAGTAGATTTCACGGTCCAGAAGGTGTCCCCGGGCGGTGCTGTTGACCACGGATACCGCATACCTCGGCTTGCCGATGGTGTTGCTGGTGCTGGTCAGACCCGCGGTAGGGCGGTGTTTACCCCACGCTCTGCCACGGCGCCTGCTCCTGGTCAAGCCGCGGAGTTTAGCATGCCTGCTCTCTCGGGCCCGCATGCTTTTCCAGGCTTGCCAGGGGTATCAGCTTATCCGCCGTCGACGTCAACTGCGAGTGCTCTGGAGGAAGACGAAGGCCCTCGTCTAGTAGAGCGCTCGCAGTTAGCCACGGAGGAGGATTGGTCGGACGCTTGCCAGTGGCTGGTAAGTGTTCGGCCCGATCTACCCGTGGAGCTGCCGGCTAGCCAGCGTGACCATAGGCCGTGGTTAGCTGGTAGGCCGGCGGCTACCGCTATGCCATCTCTGCCGCTGGCTGAGCATGTCGTGGACATGTTCGAAGCGGCGGAGGCGTCCATTAAGGTTAATGGACGTCTCGCGAAGGCCCCTCGCGAGGTGGCGAAGCGTTGCCGCATCGTGCCCCTGGATTACCAGCGGTACGGTGTGGTGCCGAAGCCAAGCGTTGATGATCGCGCGGCTTTAGGCGAAGATGCGCGGCCGGGCTCCCGTTCTGACACGGGAGTCTTGTGCTCGAACGCGTTGCGTTCGGCGAATGCCGCGCTGCGTGATGCGGAGGAGAGTGGGAGGGCGTCGATTGCCGCTCTGTCCCACGTCTCCCAGCTGCTACAGGGGGTGGTAGCGGCCTCCGCATCACGCCAGCCAAGCCCGGTAACAGTCCAGAGAGCCATCCAGGATGGTATCAACCTGGCTTTGGACTGTTTGACGCGGGCGGTGACCAGAAGTGTCCGGGCGAGGCGCACGTTTGCGCTTGACAATCTGTGCCCGTCCCAGGACCTGTATAATAGGCTGCTGCGGACGCCTATGACAGGTCCTGGTCTCTTTGGAGGTGAGGGATGCAGGCACCTCCAGAAGACGGTCACTCTGGTTAACAACCAGAGGGCGCTGCGTGAACAATTTGAGGTGCTCCGGCGGGAGCGTGTTCGCGCGGCACCCCCTGCGTATCGTCCTCTGCAGGCTCGAGGTGGTGCTGGCCAGGTCAGAGGCCAGCCACCGTCGCAACGTAGGCCTAGGCCACGGGCGATTCGGCCAGCAGTGAGGGGGGCGCAGGCTCCCCAGCCGCACCCAGCCAGACAGCCGCCCGCGCACCGTGGTGCGCGCGGCGCTGGGCGGGGCGCGCGGGGATCTGGTCGCGGCAATCGGGCCTGATGGCCTGGTTACCGCGGTGGGAACCACTCCGGTGTTTCACGCCGAGAGAACAGTGCCACTCTGGCACTCCTTATGTCCACCTCTATCCCTAGGTGGACCGGTGGGCGGCCGTTTGGCCGCCCACTTGCCAGAGTGGAAGCGGTTGACTCAGGACCGTTTAGTCTTGCGATGGCTTTCAGTCGGGTATCGTCCCGACTGGGTGACAGGCCCGCCATCGCGACTGTCTCTCGCGCCGATCTGGACTCCTATTCCACGGGATCCGGATCAGAGGTTGTGTATAGAGGAGGAAATAAATTCCCTCATACTAAAAGAAGCCATTCAGCCGGCACAGAGGTGCCCGGGCTTCTATTCAACCCTGTTCTTAGTAACGAAAAACACCGGAGGGTGGAGGCCGATTCTCAACCTCAAGCCATTGAACAAGTTCATAGAGACGCCCAGTTTCAAGATGGAGACTGTGCGCTCGGTGTTGGCGGGGTTAGAGCGAGGAATGTGGACAGCGTCAATAGATTTGAAGGATGCTTATTTCCACATTCCCATAGAGAGGAGTTTCCGTCGCTTCCTGAGATTTGCATTTCAGGGCCGGCGGTGGGAATTCAGGGTGTTACCCTTCGGGATTTCCACGGCTCCTCGGGTCTTCACCCGTGTGGTTCTCGCGATCACTGCATACCTCCGCAGGAGAAGCATAGCAGTCCACACGTACATAGACGACTGGCTGTTGAAAGCACACACCCGGGAATCGTTGTCAGCCAATCTGGATATTGTTTTGAAAACTCTCTCGGATTTGGGCTGGATGATCAATTTCCCGAAATCAGAGCTAACTCCATCCCAGAAGTTTGTTTACCTGGGCATGTTCTTCGATCTGGAGACGGGGTATGTGTACCCCACTCAGGAGAGGGTTCAAATACTCATCTCGGTAATACAGTCGGTGTGCGACAGTCGTCATGTCCTGGCACGGGTTTACTTGAGAATGCTGGGCTTGATGGTTTCTTTGGAACCAGTCATTCCGCAGGCCGCCTTGCGCAGGCGCCCGATCCAGTTGTTTCTCATGACACAGTGGACCCAGAGTTCAGGTTCGCTGGACTCGAACATGTCAGTGTTGGCGCCTCTGATTCACCACCTGCAATGGTGGTTGAATACAGAGAATCTCTTGCCGGGGGTTTTGCTAACCCCTCCCCACCCTCAGGTGACTGTGTATACAGATGCATCGATGGAGGGGTGGGGAGCTTGTCTGGAAGAGTCCACAGTATCAGGGCTTTGGGATCTGGATCAGTCCAAGGAACATATCAATCTACTAGAGCTAAGAGCAGTAGTCCTGGGCCTGGAACATTTCTTAAAGAATGTTCAGGGCAAGATTGTTCTGATTCGTTCAGACAACTCGACAGTAGTGACTTACATAAACCGCCAGGGCGGAACGAAGTCGCCCAGTCTCTGTATGATGACATGGAAACTGCTTTGTTGGTGCCTGGATCATGGGATCACCTTGAAAGCAGTTCATATTCCGGGGAGGTTAAATCTGCTAGCAGACTCATTGAGCCGAAGGATGAGTGTTTTACCCACGGAATGGCAACTAAATCAATGTGTGGCGGATCGTCTGTTCGACCATTGGGGGGAACCCAACATAGATTTGTTCGCAATGAAGAAGAATGCGAAGATGACGACGTACGTCTCTCCGATTCCAGACCCAAGCGCTTTCGCAACAGATGCGTTAGCTATCAGCTGGGAGGGAATGTATGCATACGCATTCCCCCCAGCAATCCTGATTCCAAAGGTGCTTCAGAAAATCAGGCAGCAGGAGTGCCAAGTGCTTCTGATCGCCCCGGATTGGCCAAGCCGATCGTGGTATACGGATCTGCTGGACCTTCTGGTCTGCAATCCGGTTCCGCTGCCTCTGATGGACGACCTTATCTTCCAGGGCAAGGCCCTTCACGACAATCCGTCAATGTTCCGATTGACTGTGTGGATGTTGTCAAGGAATCTAGAATTAAGGAGGGCTTTTCTGAGCAAGCGGCCATGTTTATGGCCAAAGCCAGGAGGGGGTCAACCTCCAGAGCATATAATTATAAAATCAACAGATTTGCAGAATGGTGCTCAAAAAGATGTATTGATCCAATGGAATCATCTATTCAGGTAGTGGCTGATTTCCTCTGTCACCTATATGATGCCTATAGCCTCAAGCCTAACTCTATTGCTGGTTATAAGTCAGCTTTAATGACTGTTATTCCTTGCTTGGCTAATAGGGGGAGTGATGAAGTAAGTACATTAAATGTATTAATTAAAGGCATGGGCAATCTAAGACCAAGGAATCCTCCACTGATTCCGTCTTGGAGTTTATCACTGGTGCTCCAGGTACTAGGTGATAAGCCTTTTGAACCACTTAGTTCCATTTCTATGAAAATGTTAACTCTTAAAACTGTATTTTTAATTGCTGCGGCCTCGGCGAGGCGTAGGAGTGAAATTCACGCCTTATCAGCCGAGGTTGACCGTTTTGTGGTTACAGGGGAAGGCCTTAAGCTTCTACCTAGGATTAATTTCTTGTCTAAAAATCAGTCATTGAAATATCCAGGTCAGCCTATTTTTTTGCCATCTTTAACTAGATATGATCCTAATTCTAAAGTATGGTGCCCCGTACGGGCGCTGCTCCGGTACAAACAGCGTACTTCGGAGTGGCGTACCGACCAGTCAGCGTTATGGTTGTCATATATTGAACCCCATGGTAGGGCGTCTAAGGACACCATTTCTAGGTGGATTGTGGAATGTATTCAATTTTGTCACAAATCCGCCACCGGGCGACAGGTTGACGTGGCCAAGGCTCACAGTGTCCGCGGTGTCGTGGCATCCACTGCCCTGTTTAGTGGGGTTCCTGTGGATGATATTATGTCAGTGGCTCAGTGGCACTGTGAGTCAAGTTTTACAGACCATTACCTCCGTGACACCTCTAACCCTCTCGCCTTGTCGATTTTGAAACAATAACCGCTTTATGTTTGTGAAGAGTGCCTCCGCATTGCTTATATACTTCGCCATTCAGCGACGGTGACAACCACTTGTCGGGACTGTATCATCCTTCTCTACTGGATTCATGATGACAGCTTCCTAGTACAACAAGGTCAGTCTTGTTCATGTGTTGTTCATTGTTTTGTATTGTCACGTTACCCAGTGTTATTAATATGGTGATGGTTTATGTGGGTTGTGGTTCTTTAGAGAGAGTATACGAAAATGGAGCCTTTTCGTCTCTGTCCTATAGTACTTAGCACTAGTACGAAGAGAGCGTGTAGGACATTGAGGTCATTTAATCTTCCTCCCAAGGGGGGGGGGGGGGGGGAGCGCATATGACAAATCGGTCATCTCTCAGGCATCGGTTGTGTTATCCGATGGTTTATCAAATCCTGACTCTGTTTTCACACAGTTTCAGACGTCATAAGTGCCTTAAACGCTTGAAAGCGTAGAGGGAAGAGCTGGTCTTTTGACCTCGCCTCCCTCCCGCCAGATTCACTTTCGAATTCTGGCAATATCAAAAGTATTAGGGAGGTAAGTATACTCTTGATATGAAATAAACGAAATCTAGGATTTCTTTTTTCACGAGAGAGTTGATACTTACCTCCCTAGATACTGACCCGGCCTCTCCGCCCCACAGAGGCTCGGTCTTCAGGCTCTTGGTAGTTGCATGTGTTAGCCAATAAATGAGCCAGAGGAAGTAGTAGTCGGCGCATGCGCGGTGGTGGGGCGAGCATCCGCCGGACTACCTCTGACTCCCTGCCCAGTAGGGGCACCTAACTGTTTTTAATCTGAGTGTTTTATTGAGTGAAAGCCGATATTTAGCAATATCAAAAGTATTAGGGAGGTAAGTATCAACTCTCTCGTGAAAAAAGAAATCCTAGATTTCGTTTATAGTCAATTAACAAGGTTTTGCAAACTATAATACTCATTGTCTTCGTATGCCTTCCCTTTTTCAGAAGTCATGTCCATCTTGCTTCAAGCCTATGAAGGCTAGATTCTTCCCCCCACCCTTGTCTTCTTTGTTCAGTGTGTAGGCTGTCTAACAAATCTGTCATTTGTAAAGCGTGGGGGTGATCTAACCTCTGAATTCTTTGCTTTTCAGGCTAAGCTGATGGCTGAGGAGGGCAAGAAAGCAAAGAAGGAGGGTAAGAAGGCCTCTGAGAAGGGTGAGCTCGGAGCAGGCTTCATGATTCAGCCTGTGGGTCAGTTTGGAGCGGACGTGGAATCTCATACGGGCGATCCAGGCCGCGCTGTTGTGCATGTTACCCCTCACACAAGCGCGGCCTTGGTGCTTGGTCAGCCTATGGAGAATGTTATGCCAGCCCTCGCGGGCCCGTATGGATTCCCTGGGCAGCCGGGTTCGTCTATAGCCTCCACCTCGACTCTACCTGCGAATGCCATTGAGGATGATGAGGGCCCGCTGCTCGTCGGCAATTTGCAGGTAGCCACGGATGAAGACTGGTCTGAAGCATGCGCGTGGCTCCTCGCTGTCAGACCAGAGCTCTCCATGGACGAAACGGCCGCCGGTAACCTTCGGGCATGATTACAGGCAAAGCCTTTGGCCAACACCACTCTGTCTCTGCTGTATGCTGAACATATCTTAGATATCTTCTCTGCGGCAGAGGAGTCGATTAGACCGAAAGTTCGCTTCATGAAGGACCCCGCGAGGTTGCTAGGCAATGTCGGGTTACTGCTAGTCAGTATGCTCGATATGGCCTAGTGCCCAGACCGAGCGCGGATGACCGCGCCGCTCTGGGAGAAGATATGCGGCCGGGTTCCCGTGCTGACACGGAAGCGTTGTGCTCGGGCGCTATGCGCTCGGCTAGTCGCCTTGCGTGACACCGAGGAGAGCTCACGAGCAGCGATTAGTGCGCTGTTGCATGTCTCTCAGCTGCTATTTGGGGTAGTAGCAGCCTCGCTGCAGCAACAACCTAGCCCCGTGACAGTCCAACGAGCCATCCAGGATGCGATCAACCTGGCGTTGGACTGTTTGACTAGGTCAGTCACAAAGTCATGGAGGACGAGGCGCACTTTTGCTTTGGACAATTTGTGCCCGTCTCAAGAGCTCAAGTCGTGCTTGTTGCAAGCGCCGATGGCGGGCCCTGGTCTTCTTGGAGGTGAAGGTTGTCGGCACCCCCAAGAGACAGTGACTTTGGTGAACTACCAGAGGGCGCTGCGCGCACAGTTTAATGTGCTGCGTAGAGAACACGTGCGTGTTCAGCCCGTGGCTGCTCGGCAGCAGTACGCACGTGGCGGTGCTGGCATTGTCAGAGGCCAGCAGGCCGGCCGGGTTCAGAGACCGCGTCGGCCGCACCAGCAGCAGCGTGCTGCTGTACGTCAGCCAGCGCCTCAAGCACAGCCAGCCAGACCGCGCACCGTGGTGCACATGGCGCTGGGCACGACACGCGAGGAGCGGCACATGCTAACTGGGCCTGATGGGCTAAAATCTTTTCCGGTTACCACGGGTACCACTCGCGCGTTGTCACTCGTACCAGAGACACTCCCACTTCTAAAATTTATGGGCACCTAGTCAACCCTAGGTGCACCAGTGGGAGGTCGTTTGACTTGCCACATTCAGAGGTTGGAGCGGTTAATTCAGGACTGCTTAGTCTTGCAATGGCTTTCGCACGGATACAGTCCAGAATGGATAAGAGGTCCACCGTTGCATCTGTCTCTGGTACCGGTCTGGACTCAAATTCCAAGAGATCCAGTCAAGCAGTTGTGCATAGAAGAGGAGATAGAATCTCTAATTCTAAAGGAGGCAATTCAACCGGTGCAAGATTGTCCGGGCTTCTATTCAACCGTATTTCTTGTGACAAAGAACACTGGGGGGTTGGGGGTGAGGGGGGTGGGGGGGTGGAGACTAATTCTCAACCTCAAACCGCTAAACTAGTTTATAGATACACAGAGTTTCAAAATGGAAACAGTAAGATCGGTGTTGTTGGGGTTAGAGAAGGGGATGTGGACAGCATCAATAGATCTCAAGGATGCTTATTTCCTCATTCCAATTGCAAGGAGTTTTCATCGGTTCCTGAGAATTGCTTTTCAGGGACGCCAATGGGAATTCAAGGTTCTTCCATTCAGCATCTTACTGCTCCAAGGGTCTTCAATCGAGTGGTACTTGCTATCACGGCATACCTCCGCAGGAGAAATATAGCTGTTCACACTTACATAGACGACTGGTTGCTGAAGCACACAACCCAGAAAGTTTGATAGCAAATCTGGAGATAGTTTTGGAAACTCTCACAGATTTACGCTGGATGATCAACTTTCAGAAATCAGAGCTGACTCCATCCCAGAAGTTTGTTTACCTGGGTATGTTCTTTGATCTGGAGATAGGATATGTTTATCCATCCCAGGAGAGAGTGGAAAATCTCTCGTGCATTCAGTTGGTTTGCAACAGTCATTATATTCTAGCACGAGTCTATCTGAGAATGTTAGGTCTGATGGTTTCAATGGAACCAGTCATTCCTCAGGCGGCCTTACGCAGGCGGCCGATTCAATTGTTTCTCATGGCTCAGTGGATGCAGAGTTCAGGATCACGTGTTGGACCCTCTCATTCATCACCTTCATTGGTGGATGGAGAGAGGAAATCTGCTGGCGGGGGCATGCTGACCGCTCCCCACCCTCAAGTAACGAAGTTTACGGATGCATCGATGGAGGGATGGGGAGCTTACCTGGATGAAGCCACTATATCTGGGCTTTGGAATCTGGAACAGTCAAAGGAGCATATCAACATGCTAGAATTGCGGGCTGTAATTCTAGGCCTGGAACACTTCTTAAAAGAAGTGGAGGGAAAATTTGTGATGATACGGTCAGACAACTCTACAGTAGTGAGCTACATAAACCGCCAGGGCGGAATGAAGTCGCCCAGTCTCTGTATGATGATGTGGAAGCTGCTTTGCTGGTGCATGGATCATATGAGCACCTTGAAAGCAGTTCATATTCCGGGAAGGCTGAATCTGTTAGCAGACTCATTGAGCCGAAGGATGAGCATTCTGCCTACGGAATGGCAACTAAATCAATGTGTGGCGGATCACCTGTTCAATCATTGGGGAAAGCCCAACATAGATTTGTTCACAATGAAGAAGAATGCGAAGATGACAACGTACGTTTCTCCGATTCCAGATCCAAGCGCTATCGCAATAGATGCACTAGCTATCAGTTGGAAGGGAATGTATGCATACGCATACCCTCCAACAATCCTGATTCCAAGGATCCTTCAGAAGATCAAGCAGGAGGAATGCCAAGTGCTTATGATCGCCCCAAATTGGCCAAGCCGATCATGGTTTACGGATCTGCTGGACCTTCTGGTTTGCAATCCATTTCCTCTGCCTGTGATGGACAATATTATCTTCCAGGGCAAGACCCTTCACAGCAATCCGTCAATGTTTCAATTGACTGCATGGATGTTGTCAAAAAATTCACGATTAAGGAGGGCTTTTATGAGCAAGCAGCCAATTTCATGGCCAGAGCCAGAAGGGGGTCAACCTCCAGAGCATATAATTATGAAATCAACAGATTCGCAGACTGGTGCTCAGAGATGTATCAATCCGATGGAAGCATCTATTCAGGTAGTAGCTGATTTTCTCTGTCACCTGTATGATGCCTATAGTCTTAAGCCTAATTCTATTGCTGGATACAAATCAGCATTAATGACTGTTATCCCTTGCTTGGCAAAGAGGGGAAGTGATGAAGGAAGTGTTTTAAATACTCTTATTAAAGGTATGGGCAATCTCAGACCAAGAAATCCTCCACTGACACCGTCATGGAGTCTTTCTCTGGTTGTGCAGGTTTTTAGTGATACACCTTTTGAACCACTTAGTGCTATATCTGTAAAATTATTGACACTTAAAACTGTATTTTTAGTTGCGGCGGCATCAGCCAGACGCAGGAGTGAAATTCATGCCTTGTCTGCTGAGCCTGACCGTTAAATTGTTACAGATGAAGGTCTTAAGCTTCTACCAAGATTGAATTTCTGGGCTAAGAATCAATCTTTAAAATATCCGGGTCAACCTATTATTTTACCTGCCTTAACCAGATATGATCCTGGTGCTAAAGTATGGTGTCCTGTCCATGCTTTAAATAAGTACAAGAGAAAAACTCAGGTTTGGTGGACGGACCCATGTTCCCTGTGGTTGTCATATATTGAACCCCATGGTAGGGTGTCAAGAGACACTATTTCCAGATGGATAGTAGAATGTATTCAATTCTGTCATAAGACAGCCACTGGAATTCAAGTAGATAGAGCCAAGGCTCATAGTGTCCATGGTGTGGTAACTTCCACGGCATTATTTAATGGTGTTTCTATTGAAGACATTATGTCAGTAGCCCAGTGGCACTGTGAATCAAGTTTTACCGACCATTACCTTCGTGACGCTTCTAACCCGCTCGCCGTCTCAGTTCTCAGAAAATAAATAATGTAGAGGTATGTATTTGTAATTAGTTTTCCTCCTCTGCTATTTACAAATATCACATTTGTTGGTAGTGTATCCCTACTATTAGCTGGTACAATTCTCTTCATCTGGTGGGGGAAGAGATGAGTATCAGCCCAAGACAGCAGAGGTCAGTATATGTGACCATTTTGTTTTGTTTGTCTTGGTGATGGTGTCATATTTTTTATTTTTAATATGCTGATGGTTAATGTCTCTTAATTGTGGTTCTTTCAGCGAGCTTTTTGAAAACGAAGCAATTCTTCTTTTTCCAATGACTAGTAATACTTTTCATCAAGTATTAGAGAACGTGCTAGTCATTTAGAGCAGCGTTTTTTCCAAACCTTCCTCAGAAAGAGGGGGTGGGGGGGGGGGCGGGGAGCGCATTTTTTTTTTACCAATCTCTTCATCGGTCGATTATCCGATGCAAAATTCTATTCCTGATTGTGTTTCAGATACAATTTCAGATGTTTTTAAATCTCTTGAAAATTCAAAGGGCTAGTCTCTTCGAGTGTGTAATGGTTTTCAGGACCTTGCCTCCCTCCTGCCAAATTGACTTTCAAATTCTAGCTTTTATCAAGAGTGTTAGGGAGGTAAGTATGTTCTCATGATGTAAAATAAGAAAATTTACCAAATTGCTTTTTCACGAGTGAGATGACATACTTACCTCCCTAACAGGATCCCAGCCTCTCCACCCCACGGAGGCCTGGTCCTTTGGTTATTTGAATAGTTGCTTCTATGTCAACCAATATTTAGTAACGGAAGTACCAGTATGTGCAGTGGGTGGGGTCTGTCATGTGCATGACTGTACATCCACCTGCCCATTAGGGGCACCTAACTTTTTATAATTCTGAATATTATTGAATTTAAAGCCGATATACTAGTATATCAAGTGTTAGGGAGGTAAGTATGTCATCTCACTCGTGAAAAGGAAATTTGGTAAGTTTTCTTTCACTACAGTATGGTATGATGCTGCATGATAATGGTACAGTATGGTACCTCAAGATCCTGGTTTGTTGAGACATGTTTTTTTACTTTTGACAACATGTTTCTAAGAACAACATTTCATGGCTGCAAGAAGCCAGCATTCTCGAGCATTATTTACTGAATGTTTGCATTGATCACGAACTTATTTGTTATCTTTGCACATAGAATACACAGAATTAGATGGTGATGAAGAACTTCCACTTGGAGAAGAGTTTCAGGAACATATTAGCTGCTTTATCAACCAATCAGAAAGAGATCCAGCAAAAACATACCAAATGGCTGGCAAGCTGGTAGACCACCTCTCGTAAGTACATACTTGTAATAAACAACTGTGATAAACAATAACATATCATTCACCACTTACACAGACGATCAACATTTATAACACTTATAACTAATAAGGCTACAGGGCTTGATAGCATAAGTGCACACTTTCTAAAACTCTGCAACAGTTATTGTACCATCATTAACAGAACTAATTAACCCAAGCATTAAATCTCCAATTTACCCATTAAATAAGTCTGGCTTATCAACTGATGCACAGAACTATAGACCAATATCCATTCTACTTTACACAATATGAATTACTGTCTTCCTGTCACTCAGGTTTTATGCCAAAACAAACTGCTCTGTTAAATCTTGTAGAACAATGGCGCAAGGCTCTGAATGACAAGCTGATTGTTGGTAATATCACGATTGCTCTAACAAAGGCATTTGACCTAATGAACCGTGACATCTTATTTAAAAAAGCTGCCATTTATCACCTAAATGATTCTGCAATTAATTGGTTACGGTCATATCTCATACGCCGCAGACAGTGTGTGGCAATTGGAAATAAGGTGTCTGATCCACAGTCCTTAGAATCCGGTGTTCCACATGGCTGTATTTTAGGTCTCTTATTATTTGTTATATTTATTAATGACTTACCTCTTATTGCTACTAATTACTCGTTAGATATATATGCAGATGACACAACAATCCATACCACCAAGAAAACTATAGATGAACTAGGTGCATCTCTACAAGATGCTATTATGGATGTTGCAGATTAGTGCAATGTGAATAAGATGCTTTTCAATTTGCAAGAAAACAAAATTTTTGTTCATATATAACAAAGGAAAAATAGAACCAAACCGTATCGTTCAGCTTCAGTTAAACAATTGTCGTACTGGAACAAGTCAGCACCTTCAAACTCTTAAGAAATTAAATTGGAAAACACATATAGATAATTTATGTAGGAAGATAGCTGGGCTACTAGCTTTTATGCGAAATAATGAGGCCTAACACTATTTTTTCATGACCAGAGATCGCAGATTTACAGTTACTTCAGTAAATGTTTTCTGGTTATTATTATTATCACTTAGATCTAGAAATTTTTTATTTATTAATTGCACAAATATTAAAAGTGCAAGCACAGATCTGACAATGGAGTGTGGTATTTTGTGGTCCTTTGCAATTCATCGCAAGTCTTGTGTATTTAAGTTGGTGATCTTAATGGCTAATGATAGCTTTAATTTTAATTTTGATATTTACAGCACTACAAACTAACATAATTTTATTCTTTCAAAATTTAGTTGACTCCAATTATCCCCTAGTGATGACAAATGAGTTATTTTGTTACAGAATCATCTGTAGTTAGATGTTTACTCAGGACTAACTGTGTTTCACTTTCAGTATTTCCAATACAAGGACGAACATGAGCGAGAAGGAGTGTCTTGTCCAGGAAGAGGCAGATATTAAGTGTTTGCAGATTCTGCGTGGCATCATACATAATGAAATCATGAAACTTCCTGATGATTGGGAAACTAACATGAAGGATAATTCACAGTGAGCATTGTCTGTTAATTATTTCACCCTGTAACACTCAAATTTGTTCAAGCAAATTTCAGTTGTCTATTTGCAGACCAAGAGAAGAGTTACCAATGGAATGACTCGCTCAGTTATCGAGCCAGTCATTCCAATGGTAAAATTTTCAAAAATAATCGCTTAGTCTGCAAATCAACATCTCAAGAGCACTGCAGAAGTAGGTTTTCACCAGCTTGAGCGTGTATGTGTGTTCGTGCGTGTGTGCATGCGTGCGTATGTGTGCGTTAGTGGGTGCAAGTATGCATGTGTACATGCGTGTGGACAAGTGTCATAGATTCGCAATCTCTGATTATCTTCCGTATTTTGAAAATACTTTTACTCCCCATCATTTCTACCACATCAGTTGTTTCTCTGTAGATTTACCATATGTTTACAAATATCACATTGGTCATTTTCACTGATCTTTGTACATGAGCATCAAATCTCATACTTACATGTTTATAAAGAAAAATCACTGAAAATTCATTCTCTATATTTTGACAGACAATTAATGAAGATTGAACAGGCAATTTTTGCCTTAAATGGAAAGGATGCTGTGATTGATATACTGCCACACCTGGCAAAGCCTAATGATGAACTCGTTAAGGAGGTGCTCGCTTTGCTCGTCTGTATGCTCTTTGAAGGCAACAGGACAGTACAGGTAACCAGATTCTACTAGCCATGCACAATATTACCATAGACTATGTCACGATATATAGAGCAGAAAAATCACGATATGGCGTATATTCCAATATTGAA
This sequence comes from Chaetoderma sp. LZ-2023a, assembly GCA_034401795.1. Lineage (NCBI taxonomy): Eukaryota > Metazoa > Mollusca > Caudofoveata > Chaetodermatida > Chaetodermatidae > Chaetoderma > Chaetoderma sp. LZ-2023a. The sequence goes on along the minus strand of CM067368.1, from coordinate 23,812,606 downwards.
AGAAATCTGTGGATGGAGTGGTGTGTCGTACACACATAGTTAATGGAAGAAGTCTGTGGATAGAGTGGTGTGTTGTACACACAGGTAATGGAAGAAGTCTATGGATGGAGTGGTGTGATGTACACACATAGGTAATGGAAGAAGTATGGATAGGAGTGGTGTGTCATACACACAGGTAATGAAAGGAAGTCTGTGGATGGAGTGGTGTGTCGTACACACACATAGGTAATGGAAGGAAGGCTGTGCATGGAGTGGTGTGTCGTACACGCACACAGGTAATGGAAGGAAGTCTGTGGATGGAGGGGTGTGTCGTACACACTTAGGTAATGGAAGAAGTCTGGATGGAGTGGTTTGTCGTACACACACACAGGTAATGGAAGAAGTCTGTGGATGGAGTGGTGAGTCGTACACACACACAGGTAATGGAATGAAGTCTGGATGGAGTGGTGTTTTGTACACATATAGGTAATGGAAGGAAGTCTGTGGATGGACTGGTGTGTCGTACACACATTGGTAATGGAAGGAAGTCTGTGGATGGAGTGGTTTGTCGTACACACAGGTAATGGAAGAAGTCTGTGGATGGAGTGGTGTGTCCTACACACATAGGTAATGGAAGAAGTCTGTGGATGGAGTGGTGTGAACTACACACATGGGTAATGGAAGAAGTCTGTGGATGGAGTGGTGTATCGTTCAAACATAAGTAATGGAAGAAGTCTGTGGATGTAGTGGTGTATCGTTCACACATAAGTAATGGAAGAAGTCTGTGGATGGAGTGGTGTATTGTACACACATAGGTAATGGAAGAAGTCTGTGGATGGAGTGGTGTATTGTACACACATAGGTAATGGAAGGAAGTCTGTGGATGGAGTGGTGTGTCCTACACACATAGGTAATGGAAGAAGTCTGTGAATGGAGTGGTGTATTGTACACACATAAGTAATGGAAGAAGTCTGTGGATGGAGTGGTGTATCGTTCACACATAAGCAATGGAAGAAGTCTGTGGGTGGAGTGGTGTATCGTTCACACATAAGAAATGGAAGAAGTCTGTGGATGGAGTGGTGTGTCCTACACACATTGATAATGGAAGAAGTCTGTGGATGGAGTGGTGTATTGTTCACACATAAGTAATGGAAGAACTCTGTGGATGGAATGGTGTGTCATACACACGTAGGTAAAGGAAGAAGTCTGTGGATGGTGTGGTGTGTCATACACACATAGGTAATGGTGACATTGAAAGCCAACATCTAACTGAATATTTTGAAACTGTTTCAGCTTGAAGCTTTTGTTGTTATTTTAAAATATCCAGCCTATTTCCAGAATTTGTTCACGACTTCAATTTTTTTGGCGCTTAAAGCTGTTAAGAAAATAAGTTTTTTATTGATAATTATTGATAAAACCGCAATATATTAAAATATCGAACATTCGCATACTCATAGTTTGTATTCCTTGGTACAGTGTGACATGTTACGAAATAATATGTAGTATCTTTGTCTTCTGTGATCATTGACATTGGGTGCTTGTTAAGTTTTTTGTTTAGCTTCATATATTAGTTTATATCTCAGGATTGGTTCACACTATTGATCATATATCAAGTGGATGCAGCACAATGAGATTGTACATTTTTTAACATAGTCATGCCTTGACCGGCAAGTGGACATTCAACAAGCAAATGTTTGATTTTCTTGACCAAATTTGACGTTTAAAGGGTTAAGGAAAGAATATTTATTTAGGTTAACTTGTTGCTTATACTAGCATTATTGATGTGTCAGCTTTATTCAGTTTGACTCTGTTGCTTATACTAGCATTATTGATGTGTCGGCTTTATTCAGTTTGACTCTGTTGCTTATATTAGCATTATTGATGTGTCGGCTTTATTCAGGTTGACTCTGTTGCTTATACTAGCATTATTGATGTGTCGGCTTTATTCAGGTTGACTCTGTTGCTTATACTAACATTATTAATGTGTCAGCTTTATTCAGATTGACTCTGTTGCTTATACTAGCATTATTAATGTGTCAGCTTTATTCAGATTGACTCTGTTGCTTATACTAGCTTTGTTGATGTGTCAGCTTTATTCAGGTTGACTCTGTTGTTTATACTAGTATTATTAATGTGTCAGCTTTATTCAGATTGACTCTGTTGCTTATACTAGCATTATTGATGTGTCAGCTTTATTCAGGTTGACTCTGTTGCTTATACTAGCATTATTAATGTGTCAGCTTTATTCAGATTGACTCTGTTGCTTATACTAGCATTATTAATGTGTCAGCTTTATTCAGGTTGACTCTGTTGCTTATACTAGCATTATTAATGTGTCAGCTTTATTCAGATTGACTCTGTTGCTTATACTAACATTATTGATGTGTCAGCTTTATTCAGGTTGACTGTGTTGCTTATACTAGCATTATTAATGTGTCAGCTTTATTCAGGTTGACTCTGTTGCTTATACTAGTATTATTAATGTGTCAGCTTTATTCAGGTTGACTCTGTTGCTTATACTAACATTATTAATGTGTCGGCTTTATTCAGGTTGACTCTGTTGCTTATACTAGCATTATTAATGTGTCAGCTTTATTCAGATTGACTCTGTTGCTTATACTAGCATTATTGATGTGTCAGCTTTATTCAGGTTGACTCTGTTGCTTATACTAGCATTATTAATGTGTCAGCTTTATTCAGATTGACTCTGTTGCTTATACTAGCTTTGTTGATGTGTCAGCCTTATTCAGATTGACTCTGTTGCTTATACTAGCATTATTGATGTGTCAGCTTTATTCAGATTGACTCTGTTGCTTATACTAGCATTATTGATGTGTCAGCTTTATTCAGGTTGACTCTGTTGCTTATACTAGCATTATTGATGTGTCGGCTTTATTCAGGTTGACTCTGTTGCTTATACTAGCTTTGTTGATGTGTCAGCTTTATTCAGGTTTTCTTTTCCAATTCATTAAAAATGAACTGCGAAATACACTATTATGGAATACATGATAGCAATGTGGCTCGACAGTCATTTCAGCATGTGTGGGTGGCTTCATTTTGTGCGCGAAAATAAGTGACACAACACGAGTACGACAGATATGGCTGATCCCCAATCATTGCCGATCATTGTCCTGTTTTATAAACATTCTCTAAAATCTTTCTGGTCGCTAGTAAAGTGACAGCGATTGCATTCTACTGACCAATGATGATGACTATTCCAATCATTCCACTCATGTGACTGTCAGTAAAGATAGAAACATTAGGTGTTGTATAGCATAGGCATCATATCATATTTTGTATAACAAAACAACGATGTAGTTAGAATTAGACTTGTCAGAAATGTAAACAATTTGACAAACCGACAGGCAGGCAGGCAGACAGACAGACTTAGGCTATGCTCTCACTAGAGACTTAACTGGCATACCGCAATGCTGAGGTATGGCATTATTCCTGATTAACTCTCCAGTGAGAACAGGGTTTTGTATTAGTTGTGAATTTGTATCCTAGTATCATGATTAGTACTTTGTATGATTTAAATTATGTTATGTTAAGCAATTATTTGCCTGTTTTTAGGACAGTCTCATCAAGTATTTTCTGGGCACCAGAGAGGAATCATTCTTTTTCTCCATCAAAACAAAGATGCAATTGTCAGCTTTAACTGCAAAAGAGAGGTATAAACTTGATTAGGAATAGCATCTAATGAACTGATCCATTTCTAGCTATGCCACATCCATTTTTAGCTAAGCTTTGTCTACATGTTACGTGTGTGTAATTGATTTTAAGCCTAAATTCACAGAATCTAACTTTCAAGGTAACTATGCATGTAATGTGGTGCGACAGTCATTTCTACTTCGAATAATCCTTACCAGATGTACTATTATGATAATGTCTATTATCTAGTCTAGCTCAAAATAAACAATTAAAACTCCGCACTCTCATGGTCCTCCCCACACTGTGTCCGGGAATTACCATAGCCGCAGGTACCGAGTCAGTTCCCAATCACAGTCAGATTCCTCTATTTTGCGCTTTTACAAGTCGCATGTTTTTGTCGTGCTCAAATTATTCTAATTTAAGTGGATTTAGCGTTGTTTCTAGAAAACCATTGTTGGCTTCATGGAGTAGTTAGGGAAATCATCACAGGGGCAGGTTGTATCAATCTAAAATTTATACATTCGTGCCATAATGACTGTTTGAAATTTCCTTAAATTGGCACATTATTCTAAAATGGTAGCCATTGTTGGGGTTGCTCGGTACCCGTTATCTTGTTAGTCTTAATCCGGGTACTCGGTTATTTTCTCTTGCGACTCGGTTCCTTCAAAGATGGATGCGCCCTTAGCCAAGATGGCGGCACCCATGACTATTGTTTCGCTTGGCTTCGCATATCTATGCATTCTGTTTATGCCGGGTTTTTAGCTCTCGCTTCATTGTCGAGGGTGTTTGTAGCGATAGGCATTTAATTCTTGGCTGTATTAACGTTAGTTAACTTCCAAGTTGTGTTTATTAAATTTCACTTAAAAAAGTTTCAAATATTTCCTGCCTGAGGCTTGATTATCATTAATTTAAGAGAAAGTTTTCTAAGTAATTCAATTTTACAATCAAGTCAATTGTGCGTATTGCTCGTCATCGTTTGTCATGTGCAGCGTTTTAATTCTTCTGTGTTTGCAGAAAGCCAAGAACCAGGACACGTGCCAGAAGTGCAACAGGTTCATGAAGTGGAAGTATTCAGGCCATCATTGTGTGGCCTGCGCTAAGTGTAAGGTTGGAAGCCCCTGTGATGTGTGTGCCAAGTGGTCGTCGGAGATGGTGGCGGAATTCGATCGTGATCGACGTGCGCGCTTGGAGAGGGACAAGGCGGCCAAGCTGGATCAGGCGTCGTTGAGAGGACTGGAAGGTCGTCTGAATACTCGCATGGATTCAGCACTGGGCATATGGGCGGCCCAGTTCAAGGCACTATTCGACTCATTGCAGTCCACGGTCCCGACGATGCAGGCTGGTGCAGGGCAACCTTTAGGTGGTCCGGCTAGTTCTGCGGAGGGACGAGCACCTGTCCCTTCTCTGTTGTTGGCTCAAGATATTTCGATGACAGCTATGCCCAGTACATCCCAGGGATCTCCCTCGGGTTTTGTACGGGTCTGCCAAGCGGATGGTGATGTCGACGTTCCGTCGGGCATTTTCCATCCAGATTTCATGCAACCCGCGTTGTCGGTGGAGCCGTGTTTTGCGGTTCCTTGCGTCATCCCAGCGGCATTAGGTGCGGCTCCTCTCGGAATGCCTACACCTGCCGTAGTGAAAGTGGCCGTCGTCCCGCCTCCCGTGCTGGAGCCGATGGGCTGCGGTGAATCCGTGTCTGGCGATTCGTTGGACACCGGTGCCGCTGGTAGTCGGGCTATGGACGCGCTTCATGGTATTAGAAGTGCGGCCCATAGCTCTCAGCATGGATCGTCGGTGGCCTTCTCATCCAAGGGTGAAAGGGAAGATGAGAACGGTAGTTCATTGATGGACGAATCCGTTTTCTGCATCGAAGCTGAATGGGTGCAGGTTCTTGGCTGGATGTCAGACCGTCTCGGGTTGGCATCCGATCTAGGATCTCGGTGCGATCCGGCGATGGAACGGATGACAGAGCAAGCGGCTAGCGCTCTTTCAAGTGGCTCTTCGGCCAGGCCGACACTCCCTTTGGACACGCAGACTTCCGACATGTTTGAGGTTGCGGCATACCGTCTGGTCCAACCAGAGTATGCACTGCCCAAAGCCCCGAAGGGAAGTAGGGTCCGTTTTCCTGAGCAGGCCTATCATCAGTATGCCAGGGTTCCACAGCTTTCTGTCGGGGAACGAGAGGCGTTGAATAGGCCGTTGGCTGGGAAATCCAAGGGGCGTTCTCGTCCCTTGGTTTCCCAAGTTAACAAAGATCCGTTCAATGAGCTGATGCTCATTGAAGATGCAGTGAGGGCAGCCATGGCTGCGCTCTGGCACGGATGTACCATCCTGCAGGGTATGCTGGCCTGCATGGCGGAAGGTGGACAGGTGCCAGAGGCTGCTCCCGGAGTTATTCGGGACACCATACGCTTGTCTCAAGATTGCCTGGCCAGGGTGATCACCAGAACATTGGCAGAGCGACGGAGAATGGGTCTCGATTGTGTAGAACCAGGACCGGAGATGAGGGATGCATTGTCTTCTGCGCCCTTTATCGGTCCAGGCTTGTTCGGCGGCTCAGCACGACAAGCCTTATCCAAGGTCGCGTCAATGGTTGCTGAACAGGAAGTAGTCGGCAAGTCGTGGAAGTCGACTAAGAGTACACAGCCGCAGTAGTCCTATAGGCAGCATCGGCAAGAGCAACAGAGTCAGCGCCAAAGATCGCCCTTCCGTCCTGGCCGTGATGCCCATCGGGCATCCGGATCTCAAGGACCTGGCCGGTCGTCCTCATACAAGCCCTCTAATAAGAGGCCGTATGAGGATGACAGGAAGGGTGCCGGTTCGGGCCGCGGCGGTTACCGTAGGGATAACCATGGCAGCGGTTCCGGACAGTCATATTCCAGGAAACTGCGGGGCGGCCGTGGAGGTCGGTCCTGACGGATTTCCGGCGGAATCAGTTCCGGTGACGTCAGGAACGAAGGGAGTCGAGAATCTTCACCCAAGCGATTTAGCGTCTTCTCGTGCAATCTTGACCGCCAGCTGTGTGCAGATTCCTACCGTCGGAGGCGGACTTCAACTGTTCTCAAGCCAATGAGAACAGGTCGTGCGAGATTGTTTAGTCTGTCAGTGGTTAAGAAACGGCCACGAACTGGACTGGCTCATCTGTCAATCGTTAGTTCCGTTAACATCGACTCCATTATGGACTTCCGTTCCAAGGGAATCCGATCGTCTGGATGCCATTTGCTCAGAAATAGAATCTCTTCATCAGAAGAATGCGATTCATCTAGTCCGCAATCAGTCATCCCTAGGCTTCTATTCGATGATGTTCCTCATTCCGAAATGTACTGGAGGATGGAGACCAATTCTCAATCTCAAACTGTTGAACAAATTTATTCTTTCTTCCAAATTTCAGATGGAGACTGTAGCAGCGGTAATGACAGGGCTGAGAAAAGGCATGTGGGCAGTGTCGATAGATCTGAAGGATGCTTATTTTCATATTCCAATGTCAATTCCTTTTCAGAAATACCTTCGCTTTGCATTCCAAGACAATGTTTGGAAATTCAATGCGCTTCCATTCGGCATGACCACAGCACCGAGGGTCTTCACCAAAGTGGTTCTCGCCATGACTTCTTATCTTCACAGGAGAAACATAGCTGTTCATACTTACATAGACGACTGGCTGCTAAAGGCGGGGAATCCAGTTACTCTGCACAACAATCTTCAGGTAGTCCTATTAAAGGATCTAGGATGGATTGTGAATCTAGAGAAGTCAGAATTGACTCCATCCCAGGAGTTTGTTTATCTGGGAATATTTTTCAATCTCAGGGATGGCGTAGCTTTTCCGGCGGAGAACAGAGTCAAGAGCCTGATTGCAGTTCTGGAGTCAGTTTCTCTAGGAGCCTATCTGACGGCGGGTCAATTTCTCAGAATACTGAGTTTACTAGTATCTCTGGAGAAGGTGGTTCCTTATGTGGCACTCAGGCGCAGGCCAATTCAGATGTATCTAATGTCATTCTGGTCTCAGAGAACGGATCCGTTATCTCTGAGGATACCAGTAAGAGAACCATTGATATTCCACCTTCAGTGGTGGTTATCAGAACAGAATCTCCTGCGAGGTGTTCCTCTACAACCTCCTCAACCACAGATGTCCATCTTCACAGATGCATCGACGACGGGTTGGGGAGCAGTATTGGACGATCAGTCCGTATCAGGGGAATGGGATCGGACCAATGCGCAGAAACATATCAATGTTCTCGAACTATTAGCAGTGGTATTGGCACTTCGAAAGTTCGAGAATTTAGTTCAAGACAAGATTGTCCTAATAAGGACAGACAACTCAACAGTGGTGTCTTATTTGAACCGCCAGGGTGGGATGAGATCACCGGATGTATGATGATTTGGAACCTTCTGCTGTGGTGCCAAGAGAAGAATGTTATTCTTCGGGCAGCACACATTCCAGGAAGATTGAACATCCTAGCGGATGCTCTCAGTCGAAGGACGGTTTTTCGTCCAACGGAATGGCAGCTCAACCAATCGGTAGCGGAGGTTCTATTCAAACATTGGGGCAAGCCAAATGTGGGTTGCTTCACTTTGCGTGCGAAAATAAGTGACACAACATAGATATACCTATCGACAAAGCATGAAACTATAGAAAATGACGACTCTCTTCGTGATGGCGAACTATGGAGGAAAAGTACAGTCCTGGGCTTTCTGCTTTGCAGTACTGCTGACATTTATGCAGGCTGCATCATGGGGAACATAGCTTTCCAGTCCTTCTGGAAGCTATGGATTCGTAGATCGAAGATTCCCTTGATAAAGAGGCTACGTTTATACAATGCAACCTGTGTATCCTTGATGCTGTATAACTGTAACAGCTGGGCAGCTCCAAAGGCAGCTCTAGACAAACTCGATGCCTGCCACCGCAAACACCTACGCACCATCACTGGACACCGATGGCCAGACAGCATAATTTCCAACGATGCACTATACAAGATGAGTAATACGTCGCCGCTGTCTGTAAAAGTCGCCCAGCAAAGATGGTCCATGTTGGGACCATGTGCTAAGGATGTCAGAAGAGACACCAGCACAGAGAGCCTTGGAATTCACCCGACTCAGAGCCAGCAAATACAAAGCCAGGAGAGGACGTCATTTCATAAATCTGCTAAGCGTGCTATGAGGTGACCTCAAGAAAGCAGGACTCGGTACACTCAAGTCAAGAATGGACCTGAGGAAGCTAAGGATTTCAGCTGAGGACAAGACACAGTGGGCAAAAGCGAAGGACTGATTGCAGCAGTAGGATGTTTCTACTACTACAGCCGCAGAATACAGTAATCATACATGCATGTAAGCTGTTGAATATTTAAAAAATAATTTGACTGGGTGCTGTGATAACAACAACTCACAAAAGTTTCATAATATTGAATAACAGAATGTATATTAAATTGTAAATTAATTTATCAAAGCCGTACAATTGGTACACTAGTAACATACTTTTTGATTTTCATAACAGTGCGATGCATCATTAGGTAACATCAGATAACATGTGACCTATTTTATTAGGACATCAGATACTTTGAATGACATATCGGATGTCTCCATTAATGACAGGATACATTATTTAGCTTCTTCCTTCGCACTGAGCAATGGCTATCAATAAATTATCTAATTTATTTTAAACCAAGCTTGTGTGGACGTGGCTTTCCATGGCAAAAGTAACTTCCAATCAACATAGTCTCAAAATATTCAACAGAATACTTTTTGTGTCATATATAACTGTTGTATCTAAATGAACCTTTTTAGCTATGCCCCACCCATCCCTAGTTAAGATCCACCCACGCTTTGCTCGTGTTGAGATTGATCGATCCCTTAAAGCTGTTGAATATTTTGAAACTAATTTGACTGGGCGCTGTTCAAATTAGTTTCAAAATATTCAACAGAATCTTTATTAAATAGTAAAGACAATGCAATTTGTACAACAAGGCTTAGACTGTCTTTAATTATGTGTTATCTACATCATTCATGATGTCATTCATTATGACATCATCCTACACCTCACTTAGTTGATTATGGCATACGAAGGATGTAGAAACTGGAAAGGTCCATTGTCTATCGGGCTTTGAGTACTACGCATAATATAACCATTTAACACTCAAATTTGTTCTAAAAATTTTTAATTTGTTATAGAAAATATCTACAGTATTTGATGGAGTTAATTTTTGAAAATTAATCACTGCAATGACGACGCCACGGTTAGGGACTCGGTCATTCCAATGGTCAATTTTCAAAAATAGTCTTCCCAAGACCACTGCAGAAGCCATTTCTTGCCAGCTTGTGTGTTTGTGGGATAACTACGTAGCTAACTTTCATTTCAGCCCCTAAGTCGATATTATTCATTGGCATACGTTGGTGTAACGTTGACTAAATATACATAATTATCCAACAGTATGGCAATGTCAGTCCGGTAACTGTATAGTGGTTGAGGCAGACAAAACATGCCATGCAGCTGTCTTAAGAAATGTCTATTTTTAGACAAGTAAAGACTATATTTAAGAATTTACCACTGAAATGACTGGCTCGATAATCAAGCCAGTTATTCTAGTGGTCAATGTTCAAATGTAATTTCCTCTCAGCCTGCAAATCTTAATTTATTAATAAAAAATTTTAATTCTCATGATAAATCGTGACGATTGACCCTTTAACTCTCAAACGTATTTAAGAAAATTTCAATTTTATCACAGTAAATGTCCATTGGCAGGTCAAGATAAGAATATTTTTTTTAATTTACCACTGGAATGACAGGCTCGGTTATCGAGCCAGTCATTCCCGTGGTCAATTTTCAAAAATAGTTTTCTCTTGTTCTGCCAATGGACATTTATCAAGACCACTACAGAAGCCGATTTTGGCTGATATGAGTGTTAAGCAGTTAACGTTTGAACTATTAAGATCTTGTTCTCATTCAAGCTGACTTTGTTTGCAGGCGCTTACTGAATGCACAGCATCAAGCAAAGGTTGAGGAGGCTATTGGACAAGCGAAGGCTCTGCGGCAGGCTATGCAACAGGGAAAGATTACTGCTAATGTAATTACATAACTGTATTATCAACTAATTGTAAGATTAACCAAATCTTACCTGGAAGATGAGGATTGATCCTCATTATATTGACCAAATCAGGATGCGAGGGCTAATGTGAGAGTGCATTAGCATCTGCTAGCTCATTATTCAAAGCCGGTGAAATCAATTATGTCTTTCCCCATCATTCAGGGTGGGTTTCAAATTTAAAGCTTAGTAAGGGCGGAACATTAGCCCTTGCATCGACAATTATATCGACCAATCAGAATGCTTCTTCCCAATATGAGATTTGAAGCCATATATTTGGTTTCGTCAAATGTAACACCAGTGTGCAGTAATAAGTCAAACGATTCCAATATCTTCCACTATAGAACTCCTCCAGGACAACTTGATAAAGATTATGTACATCTGGTGATCCCAGACAAGAGAGAATATCCGCTGTGTATTGTATATATCTGCTACTCGGTTCAATCTACACAAACTATAGTTTCTTCAACACACCTTCGGCAAACGATGACGATGGCACATCCTCCACTGGCCTCAAATAAAATGTTTCAAAAGTCTTCCCTAGCCCAGCCAGCAGTTTCTAAAACCTTCCTGATGTCGACTCGTTTACGAAATGCTGCAGAAGTCGAGGCAGACCTGCAGCTATGTCCATTATATATATTTATGTCAATTCCAGCTAGAGCCATAACCTTCTTAAGCCACCAAGAAATTGTGTCTAGATACTGCTCTACATGGTTTGATAGTATTCAGTCTTGCTTAAATATACACTACGGGTATGGTAAACACACAATCTTTGATCCTGTAAAAATATGGGAATCATAAGCCTCTGCTCTGGGAAAGCAGGCCATGCTTGTTAAAATTTCCTATAACCCGGAAAACAAATTTCTCAGAGTCTTTAACCATATACTTCAGATCTAGAATATGTAAAGACTGGCGTCTTTGAGCCGTAATTAGCGCCATAAGCATAAATAAGCAAAGTGTCAGATCATATAATGAGAGGGATTCAACTAATGGTTGTTTCCTAAAAAGATTCAAAACAATGTTCACATCCCTTGTAGCATTATACTGAGTGATTGAAGGTTGGAGGCAAAAAACCATCTTTCACAAATCTGCTAACCAGATTGTCATCACCAATGATCTTTCCATCGTCTAGCACTAACGCAGAAGACAGCGCACTTCGAGCTGTATTAATTGCACTGTACCCTAAACCATCTTTTAAGAGAGATTGCAAAAAATCAAGAACATTGTTAACCGACGGTTTGAACACTGACGAATTAGTGTTCTCGCTAAAGATTTTCCACTTATAAAAATATGTGAAATATTGCCGCTTGCTAGTATCTGCCCATGACTTTAGAACAGTGGCCACTGCTTTTCCCATGACCCATCTGTTATTTAAGGCTTTGCTGACAAAAAACAAGCCATAAGCCGTAACCGTGAGCATGAGCATATCGGATGATGTCCCCTGACGTGAGGCAGGGTTGTTAACCCCGGTATCTGGCGTAAGGGAAGAGGTTGCCTTACCATAAAGTCTTCAATATTGGGTATCAGATTTGGTTCCTCCAGTCTGGCACCACCACAATCCCGGCTGCATGGTCCGTCTCCACTTTCCTGAGCATCTTCAAGATCACACTAAATGGAGGAAAAGCATAAAACTTTAATTTCCCCCAGTGAATGGAGAACGCATCTATTGCCATAGACTCGATCTGGTGACCAAGACACAAAGGGCTTCATCTTAAAGTTCAATCTAGATGCAAACAAGTCAATATCACACGGGCCAAATTTATTGACAATGTCATTAAAAGCATTTCTAGACAATAACCACTGGGTTCTATCATTAAAGAGTCTAGGTTTAAGGTCAGCCTCTATTCTCACCACCTGGTAAATGTGATGCTGTGACCCATATTTAATCTTTGATACACCATTCCCAAATTTCTTGAGCGATCCAATTACATTCTGGTGATTTAGTACCTCCCATGTGATTAATATACGCAACTGCTGTGGAATTGTCAATTTTTATTTGAACATGAACGTTCTTGTCTTGAATTAAGGCTTGCAAACCAAATAAAACTGCGTTCATTTTTAGCACATTGATATGAAGATCTAATTTTACACTGTTCCACCTTCCCTTCATGTTCACATCATCCCTTGCTGCTCCCTATCCTATTCTTGAAGCACCTGTGTGAAGCACCTGTGTTGGGGGTGAAATAAATAGGTTGTCATATCCAGAAGGTAAATTATCTATCCACCATCGAGTATAACATTTTTTAACTCCCTGGACAGGACCATATGAGCATCATAATCACCTCTGGCCAATTTCAATGCTGCATTCTTATAAAGGTCAAGAGTCCTGTAATGAAGTGGTCCAAATTTCATAGCCGGAAAAATCGAGACAAAATATCCTCCTCAAATGTTCTGATAAGAAGCATGAGCAATTTTGTCACTTCAGAGCATTTCTCTGTGAGCTACCTAACTTTATCAGGTGTTAACTAAATCATCATATTCTCTGAATCCAGCAAAAATCTTATGTTCCAAGCATTTAGTCGGATGTAATACAGACTTCTCAAAGTTAATCATGAATCCGAATGATTGAAAAAGTTGAAGGTTTTGGGTAACATTATCCAGACAGTCGCGATTTGACATTCCTACAAGAAAGGAATCATCAATCTAAACACAAGATACCATCTCCTTCTCCCGCAGAATTCCATAAACCGGTTTTAGCAGCTTTGTGAATAGTCGAGGTGCAGAAGCAGGCGCATTAGGGACACATGTAAACTGCAAAATGTGACCTTTCCAGTAAAATTTTAGGTATTGTCATTATCATGAATGGGAATGGAATAGTATGCATTTTCCAAGTCTAAGGATGCCATGTAGCTATTCTCACTAATTAAATTCAGCAACGAGTGGATTGTCTCCATTTTAAAATGGCCATAAGTGACAAACTTATTCAATTATGAGAGATTTAAGATAAGTCGATATGGTCCATACTTCTTTTGTCTCAGAAAAACATTAGAGATAAATTCTCCTTCACACCTGATGGTTGGTTCCACGATCCCATTCTCGATAAATTTGGTAACCTCTTCATCTACCAGCTTAACTTCCTCATCATTAAATCTCAGTGGTCTAGGAAGCCATGTTTGTTAAGGAATATTGTCAAATTCAATTGTCTAACCAGCCAAAGTAACGATAAGATCAGTAGTAAGTTTTTCCCAGGCTGTTAAAAAATTCTTGACATTTCCAGCATATAATTTATCGCTACAACGTACCTGTTTGTTTACTTCCGGAAAGGTCGCCTGTTGCTTCCCGGTCCGTACTGCGCATGGGCTTTCTTCTCGTTGAACTACTGGTTGGGGAGAATATTTCTCTGTGGCTGTACGCGTCTCTGCCCTCCCCAGCTCCCTAAAAAATTCTTCCAGCCCGACTTCTTCCACCGCTTCTCAGCCCGGAATTTATCCCCATATGCTTGATATGGATGAAACCGCTCCTTTGATCGCGGTTTCCCGATTTTTACACCAACTTTATTCGCTTCCTAAATATAACGAATGTCTTCGGGAAGTTTGTCTCCATACAAGTATGACGTAAATGGAATTTTAATTGCTTATAGAGAGTTAAGCTCAAAATTTAACTCTGACTGAATTTACTCCATCCTCCGCAAATTCAGTTCAACATTTCCGTGCGAAATTAAGCCGATAGCATCCATTGCTTTCTTTAACAATTTGGCCGAATCCAAACTCTTGCCTGACCTCATTCCGTGAACAAGCTTATCCGCTATCTGTACGATCGGGGTCAAGCCCCGTACAATTGCTCCTTGGATTCGCTGCAAAGCACAGTCTCGGTTCCAAGCTGATGAATCAAATTTTCACCAGATTTCCTTATTAACAAGGAAAAGCGACACAATTTTCTTGCCGTAAATATAGTGCAGTCTTCTCTTTAAAATTCGCATCTTTTATCTTCAATCCATTCATCTTCCCAATAATCCGTGCCAACATGTCATCAATCGGCAGCCTGGTAAACGGCTCCTCCATCGTAAATTCTTCCATAATTTGCAACACGACTTCCGGGTCAGTTCTTGCCTCATCTGACCCCCCCAGAACATGAGGTCTGGTCAGCAACAGTGGAAACATCCACCTCCTGGGGAAGTGTATCTTCAGACTTGTCCTCCTCGCCATCATTGAGAAAATTACTCGTAATTAAGGAAACTAACCATTCTAAATTTTCCACCATTGCGGCAACGGCAACTTCTAATCCGAAAACTCTTTTCGAGATACATTTTCGAAATGATCACCTGCTGACGCCACAGTAGTGGTCATCCCAGCACATGTCGACCCTTTCTCAGAGTCCTTGGCCTGGTGCCTCGTCTTAGTTGACTTGTTCTTAGTTTTAGTCACAGTTTTAGCACTTTTGCCCTTTCATTTCCCGATATTGTCACGTCTTTATCTGGACGTTCCAAAATGGCATCACAATCGGCTTCGTTGGCCATAGTGAAGTCAATAACTTTAAAATCCAATGTATAACTTTCTAGGAAGAATTTGATAGCACACTATTATCTCACCAAGCTTTACTCAAAAGAACTTAAAACACAATTTCTTCCCGATTTACACAACTTAAAGTAAGTAAACTTGAAACTTTCCTGCATCTAATTAAAACATCTTGCTACGCCAGATTCCAACAAAGCATAAGCTACCAGATGCTAACGCACTCTCATATTGGGCAGAAGCATTCTGATTGGTCGATATAATTAAATTAAACATAAGATGTGTTCACATTCGAGAGTTATTCCAGAGCAACTTTAATGTGTCTATGTACTTGCTCCTATGTAAATCTGGGCCATTAAATCCTATAGACATAGCCATGCAATCCTGTTTAGAAGCTATCAATAGACCTTTAATGTTTTAGCTATTCCCCGTCCATTTCTAGCTAAGCTCCACCCACAGCTCACTCGTGTTGTAATCGATCGATCACTGAACTATCAATTTCCAGTAAACTATACAGGTAAGCTGTTGAATATTCTGAAACTATTTTGACTGGGTGCTGCTGCTGCCTACATGTATCACAGCAACAGCGCTCAGTCAAATTAGTTTCAAAATATTCGACAGGAAAGACACAATTCGTCAGACTATTAAGCATTTAATACTGACTAAATCGAGTCATTCATGCTGTAATTGATTATGACATCATCCTACACATCACATAGTTGATTATGACATCATATGATGAATGGATCAACTGCAGGAAAGGTCCATTCAACTGGGATTAGCATATGACACAGGGCCTAGGGGTGGGGTGGGAGGCAGTACAGCAAGGTACACATTCTATATAAATACCCAGTTATTGTAGGAAATATGATTTTATGACATGCTTCCCTGATATCACTGCCTATATTGAGCTTGTCATATCAGTTAACACATTTCTGTGACATTAACAGATATATTTGATGGTTAAGCATTCTCCCCTTTAGCATCTCAGAAAACTAAAGGTATAAGAATTAAGATCCAGCTTAAAGCATTCTGTATGTCTGTATGTGTTTCTCCAGATGATGGGAACCAATATGGGCTCCATGTTGCTCAGTTTCCGTGGCTCGAAGGCCAGTCTACAGGCAAAGAGGGCAAAGAAGGTAACTACATATTGAACATATATGCAATAAATAGTATCTCAAAGCTTCCAGTTTAATACCATAATGGAGGGATCTGCTCTGCCACTCACATATGTGACATCATAATCGAATACATCACATTAACTGACGTCGTAATCGAATACATCACATATTAGCTGATGTCATAATCGAATACATCACATTAACTGACGTCGTAATCGAATACATCACATATTAGCTGATGTCATAATTGAATACGTCACATTAACTGACGTCATAATCGAATACGTCACATTAACCGACGTCCTAATCAAACTGATGGAGCTCTTTCATGAAAATGTGAAAGCCTGTTACGACCTGGATGAACTGTATGTCTTTAGTGAATTTACATAACACGACTGATATAACTTTGCATAAATAGATCACACATGTGTTAATATTTCATAAAATACACATCGATTCACTTGAAACATTCTCAGTTAATAACAAAGAACAACTTTTGTTCAATATCTGACAGACTGCCACCAACGCGCTGATCGATTCCCAGCTCAAAATGTATCACCTGTATGGGAAGTAATCATGCTAATTTCTTAGATGGTTCTTATAAGATAACACTTATCTTCCTTTCAGCATAATTTCAATGAAAATTAGCAAACCCTTCACGATTTTTCAACACCTTGTTGATAACAAATTTGGAGGAAATGAGTCTGTTTAATAAAAAATAAACATGTAGGAGTGTATTCAGCAGGAAAACATGAACTAGAACCATCACATGCACTAAAGGTAACTTCAGCGACGACGCTTTCGATATGTGCCTTGTTTACTATTGATTCCTATGCAGGGCTATGCTGGTCTATGCAGGGATATGCTAGCCGTCACTGGAGTGACGTATATACAGTTGGCTTATCGATTGCCGGAGTTGAAATCAGAATTCCATTTTGCGTGTTTTCAAATTTGCACTTATTGCTTAAATCTTGCTGCATCCTCGCACAATTTATATATATATATATATATGTGGGAGACAGCTTTTGATTGTATTTCAACTATATGGTATAAATGGCTATTAAAATTGTGTTTGCATGTATGCAGACTTTAACTAAAATTCTGTTGAATATTTTGAAACTAATCTGACTGGGAGCTAATGGTGTAATTCAAATATTCAACAGCTTACGTGTATTCTTAGCTTGAAATTGGGATCCTGGGATTTCAGGTTTTCTACCTATCGAATTAATTACAAGTCGTGTTTAAAAAGTAGGCCGAGCAGGAAATGTGCATAGCCAGACATGAATTCATCATTATCTACAGCGTGTGGTAAATATTACTTTGAGTGAACTGAACTGACCTACTTTGAACTAATTTTTACTAAACCGAGGATAATAATTTTGATATTTAAAACTTTCTCCCATAAAGCTCAAGTGTATAAATTTCCAGACAGCTATGCGGTCCTAACACTGTTGAATGTTTTGAAACTAATTTGACTGCAACATGTTGCTGCCTCTTAGTCTAATTCATTTCATAATACTGAATAGAATATTTTTCATATGATAAAGAATCTTTTGGTTATGGTAAGCATTGACTGGTTAAGTGGGTAA
This sequence comes from Chaetoderma sp. LZ-2023a, assembly GCA_034401795.1. Taxonomy (NCBI): domain Eukaryota; kingdom Metazoa; phylum Mollusca; class Caudofoveata; order Chaetodermatida; family Chaetodermatidae; genus Chaetoderma; species Chaetoderma sp. LZ-2023a. The sequence goes on along the minus strand of CM067368.1, from coordinate 23,794,742 downwards.
GCGTTTGAGATTCTATTTATCAGATAAGAACAATTATTGTCATTTACTTATACCATCTTCCATATTTAGGATACGTAATTACAAAAAATCTGAAATAGGGTGTAATCCTAAAAAGAGCCTTCGAAGTCTGTATTCATCTACAGTAGATGAATATTTAGCTGTCTCATCATCAATACGATGTAGACTGCTCTTCTGAATAAGGTGCAGGGTGATAAGTAGGTTAGCATTTCATGAATATGGCCTCAGTATAACAGTTCAGTGTTCACAAATCTACCATTTTGCTATGTTGTCCAAGAGGTTTAACACTTGAATAGCCATGAGTTGTCAAAAAAATACTTTGTTTAGTGAATATGTCCATTTGTAGAACACTATTTTTGATAATTTACTACTGGAATGACTGGCTTGGTCATTCTAGGTGGGGGTTGGAAAAAGTCTTCTTGTTTGCAAATGGACATTTCTCAAGTATACTACTGACACTGATTCTGGCCAATAAAGGGTTAATCGTAGTCTTTTATCCATTCCATTTCACTAGAGTAAATCTGGAATAAAATTAGTGTAAAGAATGAATTTGTGATAGTGAAGCGCTTTAAGGGTCCAGATTGGTCAAGAAACACAAGACTTCTGCTTAGTCAATGCCCATTTGCAGGCCTAGGGAAGACTTTGAAAATTTTCCATAAAATTAACTGGCATGGCTCGGTTATTACCGATCCTGTCATTTCAGTGGTAAAATTTTTTATATTGTCTCTCGACCTGCAAATGGACATTTCTCAAGACCACTGCAGAGACAGGTTTGGCCATCTTAGCCATTAACTATATTTGGCTGACTACCATTAAGTGCTTAATGGTCAAGCCACCAAAAACTGGCTGTTGTCGGGGTCTTTAAGTGAATGTTTATTCTACTTCAAATAATACTTATAATTATCTAGTTCTCGCTCAAAATAAACAATTAAAACTCTGCACTCTCCATGGTCCTGCCCATACTGTCAGGGAATTACCATAGCCTCCAGTTACCGAGTCATTTCCCCAGAACAGTCAGATTTGTCAATTTTGCTCTACAAAGCAGTCACGTTTTTGTGGCTCTTAAAATTTGATGAAATTTGCGTGTTTAGTGCTTCTTTGGTCTATTCGTTCGTGGCACCATTGAAGGAAAAGGAAAATCATCGTGCTGTAATCACTGTTTGAATTTTCCTTAAATTGACACATTGTTTTAAAATGGTAGCCATTGTTGGAGTCGCTCCGCTACCCATTAACTGTTTATTCATATCTGGGTACTCGGTTAATTTCTCTTGCAACTCGATTTCTTCCAAGATGGATGCGCTCTTAGCCAGGATGTTGGCGCCCATGATTAACGTGTTGTTTTGGTTTGACGTATCTATGCACTCAGTTTAAGCTGGTTATTTAGCTCTTGCTTTATTGTTGAGGGTGTATGTAGCAATCGATCTTAATTTTTTGGTTGTCTTAATGTTTGTTAGTCTCCAAGTTGTGTTTATACAATTTTCACTCTAAAAATTGTCAAATACTTTCCTGTCTAAATCTTGATTAACGTTAATTTAAGAGAAAGTTAGTGTTTTTTGAGTAATCAATGATTGCAATCAAGATCTTGTTCATTGTGTTCGTGTTCATGTTGATATGGTCAGCATTTTAATTTTTTATTCTGTGTTCACAGAAACTAAAGGGGCAGGGCAAAGCCCCTCTGGGCAGCCCAGTTTAAGGCCATGTTTGAGTCCTTACAGTCCACGGTTTCGACAATGCAGTCTGGTGCAGGACAACCAATCGGTGGTCCGGCCGGGCTTGCAGAGGAACGTGCACCCGCCACTTCTCTCGCGGCGTCTCACAACCCGACAGCGGAGGACGAAGATTTGCTGCTGGCATGCCAGAGCTTCCATAGGATAGACTCCAAACTATCCCACGGATCTCACCCGAGATACGTATGGGTTTGCCAGCCGGATGGGGATGTTGACGTTCCGTCGGGCATATTCCATCCAAATTTCATGTTGTCCAGATTGCCATCTGGGCCGTCTTTCACGATTCCCGTCGGTGTCGCGGATGTGGGATTGCCGGCTCTTCTCGGAGCTGCCTGTCCTGTAGTTAGAGCGGATGTGATCCCAGCTCCTGTGCTGGAGCTGATGGATTGTGGAGATTCCGTGTCTGGTGTTTCACTGGACACTGGTGCCGCGAGCAGCCGAGCAATGGACCCACTTCGAATTGGAAGTTTGGTCCGTGGCTCTCAGCAGGGATCGGTGGGAACCTTCTCATCCAAGGGTAAGAAGGAGGATGAGAATGGTAGTCCTTTAATGGACGAATCCTCGTTCTGCATGGAGGATGAGTGAGTGCAGGTCCTTGCCTGGATGTCCGACCATCTCGGGTTAGCATCAGATCATGGATCTGGCAATGGAGCGGATGTCAGAGCATGCGGCTAGTGCTCTGTCAAGTAGCTCTTTGGCCATGCCTACTCTTCCTATGGATACTCAGTCTTCAAACATGTTAGAAGTCGTGGCGTACCATTTGGTTCAGCCGGGGCGTACCATTTGGTTCAGCCGGATCGTACTCTCCTGCAGGCCCCCAAGGGGATAAGGAGTAGGGTCCGTTTTCCAGAGCAAGCTTACTATCAGTACGCCCGCATTCCTCGTCTCTCATTCAAGGAACATGAGGCCCTGAATAGGCGATTAGCTGGGAAGTCCAAGGGTTGTTCTCGACCATTGGTATCTCAGACCAACAAGGATGCATTCAATGAGCTTATGCTCATTGAAGATGTGGGGAGAGCGGCCATGGCTGCTCTCCCGCATGGCCGTACCATCCTGCAGGGGATGCTGAGCTGCGCAGCGGAAGGTGGGTTAGTGCCAGAGGCTACGTCTAGAGTTCATCCATATACAAATCCTCTAATAAGAGGCCATTTGAAGATGACAGTAAGGGTGGCGGCTCAGGATGATCCGGTTACCGTAAGGATAGCCGGGGTGGTGGTCGTGGGCTGTCATATTCCAAGAAGCCGCATGGTGGCCATGGGGGACACTCCTGACGGTCTTTCTGCAAGACCCATTGCAGTGATGCTAGGAATGCAGGGAGTCGAGAATCTTCACCAAAACCAATTAACATCTTGTAGCGCATCGACTGCAAACTGTGTTGCAGATTCCTATCATGGGAGGCAGACTTCAGCTGTTCTCAAACCAATGGGAACAGGTAGTGTAAGACTGTTTAGTCTGTTATTGGCTAAGCAACGGTTATGAACTGGACTGGCTCATTCGTCAATCATTAGTTCCGTTAACGTCGACTCCCGTATGGACTCCCGATCATCTAGACGTCATTCGCTCAGAGATCAAAGATCTTTTGCGAAAGAATGCAATTCATTTAGTCCGCGATTAGTCCTCCCTTGGCTTCTATTCAATGATTTTCCTCGTTCTGAAACATACCGGAGGTTAGAGACAGATTCTCAATCTCAAGACGCTGAACAAATTCATTCTTTCACCAAAATTTCAGATGGAGACTAGCAGCGGTGATGAGAGGGCTGAGAAAGGGCATGTGGGCAGTGTCGATTGATCTGAAGGATGCTTATTTTCATATTCCGATGTCAATTCCTTTTCAGAAATACCTTCGCTTTGCGTTCCAGGACAAGATCTGGGAATTCAATGCGTTGCCTTTCGGCCTGACTAAAGCCCCCAGAGTCTTCACCGAAGTGGTTCTCGCCATTCTTTTCTTCGCAGGAGAAACATACATGTAGCTGTTCATACTTACATAGACGACTGGCTGCTGAAGGTGGGGAATCCAGTCACTCTGCGCAACAATCTGAAGGTAGTCCTGGCCTTGCGAAAGGACCTAGGATGGATTGTGAATCTAGAGAAATCAGAATTGACTCCATCAGAGGAGTTTGTTTATCTGGGAATTCATTTCAATCTCAGTGACGGCATGGCATTTCCGGCAGAGTCAAGAGTTTGCAAGCATTCTTGAAGTCAATTTCTCTATGGGATCGGACCAATGCGCAGAACCATAAATGTTCTCGAATTATTAGCGGTGGCATTAGCACTTCGAAAATTCGAGAATCGAATCCGAGAAGATTCTCCTGATAAGGGCAGACAACTCCACAGTGGTGTCATATTTGAACCGCTAGGGCAGGATAAGGTCGCCAGAGTTGTGCATGATTATTTGGAACCTTCTGCTGTGATGCCAAGAGAGGAATCGTATTCTTCGGGCAGCACACATTCTGTGAAGATTGAACAACCTAGCAGATGCTCTCATTCAAAGGATGGTTTTCCATCCGACAGAATGACAGCTCAACCAATCGGTAGCGGAGGTTCTATTCAAACATTTGGGTACCCAAACCCGCTAGCCTTAGCAATAAATGCACTGGCGATAAGTTGGAAAGGAATGTACGCTTATGCGTATCCTCCAACAATTCTCATCCCAAAAGTTCTGGCAAAGATAAGAGAGGGTACATGCCAAGTATTACTGATTGCTCCGCATTAGCCAGGCCAATCATGGTTTACGGATCTGCTGGACATTCTGGTCTGCAATCCAATCCCTCTTCCAGACAGAAGGGACCTGATCTTTCAGAACAAGGGGCTGTATCGTCATGACAGACCAGAACTGTTCCAATTGACTGCATGGATGTTATCAAGCGGCGAGCAATTGAGAGTAGCTTTTCTGAGCAAGCAGTGAAGTTTGTCACTTCAGCCAGTAGGGGTTCAACCACCAGAACATATAATTATAGAATCAACAAGTTCGCAGAGTGGTGTAAGGAAAGAAATAGTAATCCCTTTTCTGCAAATGTTCAACATGTAGAGGATTTTATCTGTCATACGAGGTTGACAAACTTGTCCCTTCAACCCTAGCATCATATAAGTCTGCTGTAGCTTCAGTCATTCCCAGTCTGGCCTTAGTAGGAGTGGAGAACGACACTTTAAATGAAGTTATTAATGGAATGAGCAATCTGCAACCTAGACAACCAATTCCTATTCCAGCATGGAATCTATCTTTTGTCTTCAAGCTTTAGGGCATGCTCCCTTTGAACCAATTAGATCTATTGATATTAAACTGTTAACTATTAAGTCAGTTTTCTTGGTTGCAGCTGCGAAGCGAAATTCATGCGCTTTCTGCCGAACAAGGCCGTTCTGTCATTACTGGTGAAGCTTTAAGACTACCACCACATCTTTGTTTCCTGGCAAAGAATCAGTCACTTAAATATCCAGGACAGCCGATCAATTTGCCAAGTTTAATTAGAAATGACCTAAGCTCTTCTGCTTGATGTCCTGTCAGATGTCTGAAATGTACTGAGAAGTGGAGAGATGACCCAAAATCTGTGTGGTTATGTCTCAAAACTGCTCATCTTCGCGCCTCGAAAAACACAATTTCTCGTTGGATAGTCGATGCTATTCTGATGTCGCATAAAATCGCAACAAGAAAGCTGATTGAACGTGCAAACGCCCATCAAGTCCGAGCACTAGCAGCAGCATCGGCCCTTTATAAGGGTGTCTCATTAGAGGAAGTAATGTCTGTAGCACAGTGCCATCATTTACTGATTTCTATCTTCGCAATATCTCCAGCACACTTAATCCGGTAGCCGTCGCCAATTTGTCGAATCTTAGTTAGGCCACATCTGACCACTCCCAACTCAAACATCATAAGGGTTCCCACAGGCACTGATACAGGTGATGGATATGACCAGTGAACGACCGTGTATTGGCCAAGCTCCTGCCATGAATAAGAATGACCAAGCACTCAGAATGGTGACTGTTTCTTAGTTTAACTGACTAATAATAATAATAATATTAATTATATTATTGTTTCACTTACAGTTGAAATACCAGACTGATTAAGTGAAAGGTCTGGTTCTTGAGTTTACTTATTCATTGTAACAGACAATAAACTCATTCCAATTTGAAAATCTATTCAAGTTATTGATAATTTTTTCATAATTCAGAGGTTGTAGTAGCTTGTTTACAGTCTCCTGGACTTCCGTAGCTGACACGTTGGGCTGACACGGACCTGGTGGGTGTTGCCTCCCTTTTTGACAGCCCTCAGGAATTTGTGCAGACAAATGAGGGGTGGGTGGAGTGCGGTCTAGACCATGGAAGTTTATCACTCTATTAGTCGAAGGGCAGAACCAAAGCATATGCAGAGGTTCTCAGTCTCTTCATAACCTTCTTCGGCTGGTAGTTGAGAGCTGTTTCGAGCCTCACCTCCGCCCACTGGAGTTTCTTGGCTATCGAAATCTGGAGTTTATCATAATAGTACATCTAGTAGGTATTATTCATAGTAGAATAAAAAAAGCATCCGCTTTTGTTTCTACGTGAATTGATAATACTTAGCAGATGTGCTATGGCCTGCCTCAGCCAGCCCACCTCAGTCACCCAGCTGAGGTGAGGCTGAGCTGCTTTCGCTGTTTGTTAAAACAAATATAAGATGAATCTGACTGTTCTGGGGAATTAACTCGGTACCTGGAGGCTATGATAATTCGCAGACACTGTATGAGCAGGACCATGGAGAGTGCAGAGCTTTAATTGTTTATTTTGAGCTAGAACTAGATTATCGACAATATCATAATAGTACATCTGGTAAGTATTATCAATAATCATATAAACAAAAGCTGACGCTTTTTTTATTTGCAGGTTAAGAGAAGAGTATTTTTGAAAATATACTTCTGGAATACCTGGCCCGATAACCGACCCAGCCATTCCAGGGGTTACTTTTCAGAAATTATCTTCGCTTAACCTGCGAATGGATATTCAATAATGGAAATACTTTTACCAGTGTTGCTCATTAACCCTATAACACTAATATCAGCCAAAAACGGCATCTGCAGTAGTCTTAAGAAATGTCCATTTGCAGACCAAGAGTTGAAAATTTACCACTGGAATGACTGGCTCGATAAGCAAGCCAGTCATTCCAGTGATAAATTTAAAAAATAAGCTCTTGGTCTGCAAATGGACATTTTCTATGAGAAAATATAAATTTTCTTGAAGAAATTTAGGGGTTTAAGGGTTAGCAGCCATTCTACACAATTTTGAACAATAATTCCAGATTCAGTTCAATTTATAAACTTATTATTAATAATTATGTAATTAATTTAATCACCTTATGTTATATTCTTTAAAGAAAAGTAGCACTACCAGATTGAAATCACGGATGGGAGGTAGCCGCTTCGGCAGTAAAGTCAGTGCACATCCGTTTGGTGATCAGTTAATGGGCTCGCAAGCACTTTTGGGTTCATCTCTTCATGCACCACAGCCTATAGGGATGCAACATTTAACTGTAGATGGAAACTCTGACACTCGTCTTAATGGAATGCAGAATCTGGGATTGACGACAAAACTTGACCGCAGTAAACAAGCGTCTCCTTTGCCTGTTAAACGTGGAATGTTGGAGTCAAATTTGGCTCTCGGTATGACTAAGAGTACAATGGTGCTGTCGTCGCCATCACCTCCTCCACTAAAGACAAGCCAGGTCGCTCCGGTGGATATTGACATTAAGGTGGAGGTATGTCTTTGGGTTAATTAAGATTGTCTGTTTGATGCCTGAACATCAAAGCGTGGGTGACACGACAGGTATAACTGGGCATAAATAGATCACACATGTGTCAATATTTCAGAAAATACCACACCGATTCGCTTGAAGCATTCTCAGTTAATAACAAAAACAACTTTTATTCCATATCTAACAGACTGCCGCCAATGCGCTGATCGATTCCCAACTCAAAATATATCACCTGTAGGTGACATAAATCACGCTAAATTATTTACTCAGACGGTTCTTATAAGATAACATTTATCTCCCTTTAACCATAATTTCAATGGTGGCATCATAGGAATGTGTGTAGGCTCAGTAAGAAGATGAAAGAAAGAGCGGAGGAAGGGTTGAGAGGGGGTTTAGGGTGAAGGGGTGTGTGTGTTTTAGTCTCACCTGCAAAGCAGAAAGCGAGACAGTGATCACTAATTTCGGCGGCAGCGTCGTTGGCGGCGGCGGTGTCCGTCATTTGTGCAGTTTTTGTTAAGGTTTTTTAACAACTTATTTTTCAACACTGGCTCATCCGATCTCGATGAAACTTTACAGAATAGATCTATACTATACAGGGATGCGATCTACATAACAATAGATTTAATTTTGGGGGCATTTTAAAAACTTTTTTCACGGTTTTGGACTTTAGCTTTTTTAATGTAGTTTGCAAGTGCAGTTTTGGTTAAAGTTTTTAAATCAACATATTTTTTAGCAATTGCTCTTCCGATCGCAATGAAACTTTACAAAAGTGATCTATACTATACAGGGAAGTGATCTGCATAACAAAAGAATTCATTTTGGGTCATTTTAACTATTTTTTGCAGTTTTTAACAGTTTTGCACTTGGGCATTTTTCATGTATTTTGCCAGTGTACTTTTGGTTAAGGTTTTTAAATCGAATTATTTCTCAATAATGGTTCATCCAATTTCAATGAAACTTTTGAAAAGTGATCTATACTATACAGGGATGTGATCTTCGTAACAATAGATTTCATTTTGGGTCCTTATCCCCACACTTTTCCAAGAAAAGGTTGGGATTATGTGATGCGACCTTTGTGTGTATGCGCATCGGCCATCTGTGCACTTATCGATTGTAACGCATCTCCTTCTAGACCCTTTAAGATAGAACTTTGAAATCTTGGGGATGATTATACATATGTGCAAGGATGTGCGTGACACTTTTGGAATTTTCTTGTGACCCCAGGGCTGGGCCCAGGGGGTCAAAAGGTCAAAATTGGCCAGTAATTATCGATTGTAATGCAACTCCTCCTCGGACATTTGTGATAGAAACTTGAAACTTTAGGGATGATTGCACATATGGACAGGGCTGTGCATGACAATTTTGGAATTGTGGCATGACCCCAGGGGCAGGCGCCTGGCGGTGGCGAATGTGGGGTCAAAAATTAAATTTTTACAAAAGTTGTCATGTCGCATATCATTTTCAAGCCAATGATGAGTAGACTACAGTAGCAGGAAATATTTCTTGGATCACAAACTGTGATAGGGCTGGGGTCAAAAGGTAAAAAGTGGGCACCAGTCTTTTGTAATGCAACTCCTAGACCATTTCAGATAGAAGATAGAAACTTGAAACTTTGGGGATGATTGCACATATGGCCAGGGATGTGCATGACACTTTTGGAATTTTAGATTGTCCAAAGCTTGTCATGTCGCATATCATTTTCAAGACAATGATGAGTACACTACAGTACCAGGAAATATTTTTCATCTTGGATCACAAACTGAGGGTGAGGCCAGGGTCAAAAGTGGGCACCAATTGATTGTAACGCAAATTCTAGACCATTTCACATAGAAACTTGAAACTTTCGGTATGATTACACATATGGTCAGTGATGTGCATGACACTTTTGAAATTTTGTTATGACCCCCTGGGGGGGTGGGGTGGGTGGGTGGGGGGGGGACTGTGGGTAAAAAAAAATTAAATTTATCCAAAGGTGGTGATGTCACATCATTTTGAAGACAAAGATGAGTAGACTACAATACAATGAATTATTTTGATGTTGGGTCAAACAGGGTATGGGGCAGGGTCAAAAGTGGGCACCAATCGATTGTAGACCATTTCACATAGATACTTGAAACTTTCAGTATGATTACACATGGCCAGGGATGTGCATGGCACATTGGAAATTTGATATCACCCCCTCCCCCCAGCGGCAGGGGTGGGTGAAATGGTGGGCAGAAAATAGATTTTATCAAATGTGGTCATGTCACATCATTTTGAAGCTTGTAGTTAGTAGACTACAGTACAACAAATTATTTTGTTCTTGAGTCAATCTGAGGGCAGTGGCCAGGAGTCAAAAGGGCAATCTAATTCTATATATGTACATGACCTGAACATTATTTTTTCGCAGAATAGTCCTGGGCAGACCGGGTCCTGCGGCAGCCAGACCTGCGGTAGCTTAAAAATGTGAGATATTGGTATCTTCTGATACCTCTTATTTCACAGTATTGGACTTTGAACTTTTTACATGTTTTTTTTTTGGATAGGTTTTTATGGATCATCGATTTTCAACAATGGCTCACCAGATATCAACACAATTTTACAGCAGAGTTATATACTATGCAGGGGTACTATCTGTATCATTACTAGTTTCAAGATCAGACTATCAACAGTTTGGAAAAACTGTCCATGTTTGATTCGTTGCACTGGTTTGTTGGTGCCTTACTGAATATGCGTATTCCGAACCATTCCAAGGTTGCTTTGCCAATCCACACTATCCATGCCTTTACAGGCGAGACATTGTACACTTCAGCGTTTTTGTTTATGTTGGAGAGGAGGGTTTGGGAATTATGAATGTGTAGGAGCTTGTGTGATGAATGAACGGTAATAACTACTTTGTATGTGGAATGTACCAGGTGGCGTCTGGGGCATTCGAAAGAAAGTTCCTACACTGCTAAATTGATTCCTATCGGTTTCATGGTTGGAGGTTGTGGATCCAATGGCATTCTCTTTGCCTCCTCCAGACTGTTGAGTTAGGATCCGTTGGATCTGATGATAGAACTAATGTATAATCCTGTATTGCATGTCATTTCTGTGAAGCCTGGGTCTGTTGAAATAGCGTTATACCGGTGTGTCATATCTTTCGTGTCTGTAGAGGTTCGTGATGGAGCGAAGTTGCTCTTGGATCCTGGTCATGCAAGGTCTCAAAATTTCTCCTACATAATATTTGCCACAGGTGCGACAGCTTAAGCGATAAACTACATTGTGAGTTCTGCAGTTGCCTATGATTTTGGCTCTGTAGGAGAGGCCTGTATGGTTACTTGTGAAGAATCTTGACTTGACCATATTTTTACAAATGTCGCAGTTCTTGGTTTCACATGGGAGAAGGAGGTTGGGGTGGATATGTGTTGTTGTTATCTGTGGTCTGGTAGTTTCGCCTTGACTATGGTGTTTTTTATTGTCGTGTTCTTTTTGAAGCCAAACAGTGGTTTGTCTGGGAAAGCTTGTCTGCAATGCTCAGTGCCCTGCAGAATTGGCCAATATTTGACAATTGTGTCTTTTAACATCATTCCTTTGCAGTTGAATTCACAGACGAAAATTGTTCTCTGGATCTTGTTGGTGGATGTGGTTTGGGAGTGGGGTTGATGAGGGAATGTCACTTCTTCGAACGGGTTGTTTGTCGAGCTTTTTTAGGATTTTGAGCTGGTAGCCTCTGGTGGTATAGTGGTTCTGCATAGCGAGACTATTTTCCCAAAATCCTCATCTGATAAGCATATTCTCCTTAGTCTAAGAAACTATCCATAGGGGCTGGCATCTTTGCACGAGTTCGGGTGTGCAGATTGGTAATGGAGGTATCCATGCATGTCTGTGGGTTTGGTGTACAGGTCGAACGCAATGTGGTTTGTTGGTGAGATCTAGACCATAGTGTCTGGGAAGGAGACGTCGCTCTGATGACTCCATTGTGAATATAATACTGTGGTGGGAGGAGTTCATACAGGAAACAAATTCTAGGAGGGCAGCATGTCCGTGTTCCCATGTGATAAAGATATCATTTATGTATCTGACATAGAGTGCTGGTTATGATGGTGTGTCTTCTAGGACGCTCTTAAAGATGCATGTATAGGTGCATGCTGCTTTGCTGTCTATTGCTGTTCCTCCTATGTGGAGGTAGTGTTCTCCATTGAACTCAAAGCTATTGCATTCTAATACCAGTTTGAGAAGGTTGCTGAGGCCTTTGATAGGTAGAGTACCTGGTAGACCATGCTTTCTTTAAAAGCAAAGCTACTGCATGGGTAACTTCTCTTTTTGGGATGTTGGTGTAAAGAGAAGTGACATCCATGGTGACTAGGAGGGAGTTTAGTTTGAGAACACTGTGATTTCAATTTTTTAATTAAATCGGGTGTTTCTGACATACATGTATGAACAGATTGTTGTTACGTGGACTTTGATGTGTTCATCCACAAATCTACTGATTTGTTCAGTAGACCTATACCACTGATAATGGGTCTGCCTGGTGTGAGACCATCCTTCTTACTCTTGTGGATTTTGGAGGTAGAATCTGCTGGTGATTGGTGGGTTTGGGATCAGTCTATTGGGGTAGAGATGTCTATCTCTTCATCCCTGACGAATTGATTTAGTCTCCTTTGGACCAGTTCAGTGTGTTTGGTGGTAGGGTCTGATTCTAGTTTTTGGTAGAACTTTGTGTCCGCTAATTGTCTGTGGGCTTCTGCTGTATAGCCTTGTCTGGATTGGATTACTGTAGCCTGCCCTTTATCAGCTCTTTTAGCGACTATGTTGTGGTTGCTTTTGAGATTTTTTAAAGCATTGACTTCAGGACGATTTAGGTTTCCCATAGGTACCCTATGGTGGATATGTTTGCTGAAATCATAGCATACCGATTTGATAAGATTCTAGAGCGGTATCAAGGGATGGTGGCGGCATGGTTGTTTTCTTGGGTTTAAACTTGTTCTTTAGAATATCTTGGAAGGTGGGCAGTGTGGGTGTTGGCGGTTCAGCCTGTAGGAGTGGGGTGTGGGGTGGGGTGGGGTGAAGAAGTGGATGAGACGTAGGTGTCTAAAAAAGGCTTGTTACGGTCGGTGTAGAGTTTTCCCATGTTTGGTTCTGATACCGTTGGGCTGAATCCTATACCTTTATCTAAAACACGTATTGTGTCTTTGTCTAAATCTATACCGGATAAATTCACAACAAACGGAGACGTGTATGGTTGACCTGATTTATTGTTGTTCAGGTGGATGTCCTTACTATTATTGTTACAGTTTAGAATGGACATTTGATGCTTATTGGCTGTATAAGTAGGAATAAGTGAAACAAAATTGTTTGAAAGAGTGTTAGCACACAAAATGTGGTATTGCCACAATCTGTTATGCACGGTGTTGCGCATCCTGGATGTAATGCTGAAGAGTTCTTCCATTGGGTCCCTGTTGTTGGTCTCCATCAAAGGCCTTGGCGGGAAGCCCTCTGGCGGTAGGAGCTGGTACAGCGGTCGCTGGATCTGTGTGGATATCTGATTTCCCTGGATTGTTGCCCTCGTCTGATTGGTCCTGGTGCCAGTCTTTAGCGGGTACTCTGTCTTCTGCTCCGTGGGCTGGGTGACCTTTGCACACTGTCATGGTGATTGTGCGTGGAAGTGATCGCCAGCTCAGCCTCTTTCATGGTGGGGGCATCGGTTGCTTCTTTTAACAATACCCAGTTAAATATTGTCTTTGAAAACGTTTAGCATAATATTTGTTGCAAAATAATAATTCTTCCTACAGTGTCAAATTGGTGAAAAACACACATGTGATTTTAGCCTCAAGATGTAATATAAATCACTTTGTCAGATTGTCTGACCAGTGCGTGTTGTTCAGTCAACTCTTTGACATTTTTTACCAACCCGCTTATCTCGAAGCTGTAGTGTGACATGCAATTTTTTGTATTTTTTTTACGAAGTACATGATCTAAAAGAGTTTCTTGATCACTGTTTTGATGTTTACAGGAGTTTGATGATGCCGATCTTGAAGAGCTCGCCAGTCTGGCACTTGACGGAGCCGATGATTTAGAATATAAGGATGATGGCCATATTGAGCTTGTACTACAGCTGCTCGGGGGCATGTGTGATGGGCAAAACGGTGTTATGCAGGTAACAGCGAACTACCTGGAAAATGTTCAGTTGCAGACCATGAGATGAATATTTGTGGGAACATATCATTGGAATATGTTAAAATGTGTTATTACAGATCAGTTGATGTCGGAAATAGACATTAACACTTTAGCCCAAATCCCTGAAAAAGTACTTTCTTTCTGATGTTCTGTTGAATATTTTAAAGTTAATATGAATGTAAGCCATTGCTATCTAAGGCAGCAACAGCTTCCAGTCATACTAATTTTTAAATATTCAACAACTTTCCTGTATTATTGTTTTAAAACTGAGATATGGTGAATTCATCGATGAAATGGTTAACCCTTGAATTTGTTCCAAAATTTTTTCATTTTCTCATAGAAAATGTCCATTTTCAGACCAAGAGAAGACTATTTTAGAAAATTTACCACTGGAATGTCTGGCTCGGTTATCGAGCCAATCATTCCAGTGATAAATTTTCAAAAATAGTCTTCTTTTGGTCTTCAAATGGACATTTCTCAAGACCACTGCAGAGGCCGTTTTTGACTGATATGAGTGTTAAAGTGTTAATGATCAATTATGCAAAGATCTTTTCTGCGGTGGTCTTGGAAAAATATCCTGTCGTTTTCCCGCCATTACCGGAAGTAGCCACCATTAGCCGCTAGGTGTAGCTGCTTACCGGCCTATGCGGTGGTGGTGACGATTGTACCCGCATCGGCCGTCAGGGTTAGACGTGAACTTGTGTTTTTCCACATTTTTCTCACATTACATACAGTTATGTAATATGTTTTGGTAGAAATGTATGTTATTTAGATCTTATTTAGTGTATTTAAGATATAGCGCTGTTGCCGCTTTATATGTGCAAATATCAGTAGGTGGATGGTGGTGCAGGTGGATGGTGGTGCTGGGGTCGTAGTGTTTTTGGTTTTATGATGTCCATTTGTTGACGTTTTAGGAAAATTGTAGGGCGCTCCATGTGGACAGCTTACCTGTAAAGTTTTCTGGAAACTGATAGTCAGGCAATTCAAGGATTGATCAATCTCAACACGGCGAAATTGTAGGTGGATGTTAGCTAAAGATGGCCTTAGCAGCGCTAAAACTGGATTCCTCTATTGCAACCATTGATGAGAAACATATATACCGACGTACACTATCTATAACACTAGCACACATGATGTGTGATATGAGGAAGAATAGAAGGGCTCGCCACGTGGGACACAGTCCATCTAGTTTAAAATAATTGTAATAAGCAATGTCACTGCAACAACTGGGTCATAATTGAAAAATGGTTGAACAAGTGTGACTCGCTGAAAGTGTGGCTTTGTCAGAAATGTTCATAAATTTAAGATAGACCAACTTACCATCTTAACTTTTTCTCAACCTAAAGTATTTTTATTTTACAGAATTATATCCGGGAACAGCCAGACAATATAAAAAGTGTTAACCTTGTCGCAGAAACATCAAAATTTCTGAGTATTGTTTATTCAAATATTAATGCTGGCAACATAGCACTGGTTACTCAGTTGTTCAACACACTCGTTGAATTTTCTCAGGTGAGTATTGTACTGTTAGATACACCTGTAATTAACACATGTTATCATAATTATGCTGTATATGTTTGTGTTTTATTTCTGAAGTTGGGCTGATATCAGAAATCATATGACTGAGCTTAGCTCTTGTCACCATCTGTTTCTGTTGTTGTTTAGGGTGGGATCTAGTGGTCGTATTGTGAACTCATGCATTTTTATGTGTGCGCACGAGTGAGCATGCATGCGTGCCACACATGCACGAGCATGTGTGTGAGCATGAGCATGCATGTGTGAACGAGCCTGTGTGTGGACGTGCGTGTGTGAGTGTGTGATATATGCTCCGGTTTTCTGGAAAACTGATCCCTGGCTTTATGACTCAATATAAAGAGAATGGCGTTATGTAGTCATGGTAGTGGGAATATATCTGCAAAATGTTTTTTAATTAATGATTGTGAAGAGCATCCGATGAACAACATAATGCGTCCTTAAATTATCCATATGATATAGAATGTAAAAGCAAAAAAACTTTAATAAATGTATTTACTGATATGATTAAATTTTGTTATGTTTCTGACTACAGGGAAACTTTCAAAATCAGGCAGTGGTGTTTGATAACAAAGTCTGTGACTACATAAACCACATCCTGCGATCCTCTCATTTCAAGGGATGTACCAAGAAACAGGTAGAGTGCCAGGGTTCCCAGCAACTCTGGAAATCATGGAAAACCTTGAAAAAGAATTTCCATTTTTCCAGTCAAAAGTCAATGAAAACTCAGGAATGTTGTATATATTGTCAGAATTTTAGTTGCTTTGCTGCAACCACCTCTTGCCTTCCCAGCAGCCTTGTTAAAGTGAAAATATTTTTCATGGAAATTTATAGATTACTCGAGGAAATATCAGGGAAAACTCAGGTAATATAGTTTTAATAAAGTGCTTGGATGCCCTGGAGTATCAAATGAAATGGCTTAAAGGTAAAATTATTGTTAACGTAGTCCAGTCAGTAAGTGTTGTAAGACAATATATAATGGACTTTTTCAGTTTTTGCTAAGATCCGCCCACCTCTAACTAATCTACACCCACACCTCGCTCGTGCTGGGATCGATCGATCTCCCTGTGTGTGCGTGCGTGGTACATGATGAACACCAAAATGTCAAAGCAAAATGTTGGGCATGTGTGTCAAAATTCTTTGAATACCTGACTAACAATTTAATGGGTCAGATCTGGTGTAAGAAAGGAAAAGAATCGTGACCAATAAATGTCTCTGCAGGCCAAATGAAAGTATTAAAAAAAATGTACCACTCAAATGACTGACTTGATAACCGAGCCAATAATCCCGGTGGTAAATTTTGAAAAGTTGTCTTTTCGAGCCTGTTATATTTCTGAAGCCTAAGGCTGTTTTTTGGCCATCGTAACCATGAATGTTGTAACTTTTGATTAATCAGGTGTATGAGATGAAGGGTGCCGTTGGAAGCCTGATGATGTCACTGATTGAGGAGAACAAGCCAGTGGTAAGACAGGGTGAAGAGGAGAAGCCATATGATGTTGCAGAGGTGAGCTTATTTAACCCTTCAACCACAACTTGAAAAAACTAAATTCTTTACAGTATAAAACTTATTCTGCTGAATAGTGTGGAAGAGGATTGATAAGTACATAATTGTGATCCTATCCACGCATGAATGATTCCCATGTGCAGGAATAAAACATCAATGCATTCATATAGATTGATAGTTTGTGGTTCCATGCTGTCTAGCTGATGTATCAAGTACTGTTCTTTGAGCTCCGTTTTGTGGTATTTCCATCGGGTGTGTTTGAAGAAAGGACTTGGATAGTGCTATATATTATCATAGCGCGATAGGAATTGAATGTTCCCGTACCCGTTTGATAACGAACTCCCGTTAGCGCATAAGATCGCACAGCGCCTTCAATTGCAAAAGAGCCAGCGGCTCGCCAACATAAGAAGCTGCCATCTCATTTTAATTCTCGGACTTTCAAGCAATTTTTGTCATACGTGATTCCGTTTTAGATCATCTGATGTTGGTCGACATTACAACTGGTGACCATCTTACCACATTCTCAATTTTACGTGATTTCTTTATTTTCGAGGCAACATTTTATGTCAAAATTACATTGATTTTGATGTAAATGATCTTTATTGAAGATACATGATATTTAGACAGTCGTACTTAATAATTGCTCTTCCACCATGATATCTTTGAGGCATGCTGAGTGATGGTAATTTTTTATACCATGTTTCGATTTTTTAAAGATACGTTTTTCTAAATTTCACAGTGTCTTATACTTGAATACAAGAGTTTTTTGGGTGGATTTTGGTCAAATTTCGGCCTGCGACCTATATTCGAGGGCGGCGTTTAGTCGAGAAATAATGGTATGTCAGGATCTGGATATGACTGCTATCTAGCTTACTGACAATGCTTCTCGGAACACTTCTCAAACTCTCAAATTTTTTACAAAATCCTGTGGGAGATCCACCCCCACCCCCACCTTGGATGGTTAATGTGTAGTTACCACAGTTGCAGAGAGGTTTGGTTGTTAAACCTGGATGGGAATTTATAGTCCACAATATCTAGCTCTAAACTTGCTTGTTGGTCTATTCAGGACAGTATTTGTGTACATGTATCGTCGTTCACTTGAATTTGTACTCATGATGTTCCTATTTACATTGCATCTTGTATTTTTGTATTTTCTACAGGAGGTGATGGAAACATTAGACTCGGAGAGTATATTTCAAGAACTGGAACGTTGCTACCAAGAGGGTCAGGTGAGATATCGCATAATGGAAGCAGCCATTCTGTCACTCAAGTATCTGATGTCATAATCAAATATGTGACATGTTACTGAAACAACGTCACGAAATCATAGAGTCCAGTGTGAAGTGTACAAAGTGTATGTCAATTTAAATTAGCATTCTATTGAATACTTTGGAACTAATTTGCCTGGGACCTGTTCCTGTCATAAGGCAGCAAAAGCCCCCAGTCAAATTAGTTACAAAATATTCAATGGCTCACCTGAATCGTTATAAGTTATCTTTACAATTTAAATTGAGAGAAAAGTGGGTGGAGCTTAGATAAAAATGGGTGTGGCATAGATCTAAAGGTCTCCCTCCATGTTCTCCCCTGTCTAATATCTGTTCCTTACCCACATCAGTTCGTGACCTCATTTCATGGGAAAATAATCCCGGGATATCCCAGGAATCATGAAGAAGTCAGGAATTTTTTCTGCAAGGGGAAATAGATGATTTGAAATCCAATATGGCTGACAGCCTCCAGCGGGCATCTTGAAAACTGGTTTCCAGACAATAACTCCATGACCGTTTGTCAGATCACTTTGAAACTTGACAGGATGACCGGTATAACTCTGAGGAAGAAATGGCTATTTTCTGAAAGCTCTCATTCATTGGTTTGTCATCAGAGTGGGGTATATAAATAAATAAAAGGACATGTACAACATTATAATACACAAGATTAATTTCATACATTCTGTATCTACTCAATAACATTGCTGGTTTGAAGTATATTCTTAATATTATAAATTACTAATCTCTGCTATGATGCCATATACCAAGGTAGTAATGTCATACAGTCTAATATATTACCAAGCAGGCCTGAACAAATGTATTGGTAATGATATACTATGGTTTCCTAGGCAATAATGATGCTGAAGAAAAAGACTGATGACGCACTAGAGCTAAAAGACCTGGCACAACGAGTTGGTTTCATGTACTTCCACATATTGAAAAGAATGTGCGATCTCGACAGTGAAAATCGCTTTAGGATGAAAGAAAGTAAATATTAATGCAATCATTAATTTTCTCCATTCAAGCCACCAAACAATAATTTTAATGAGAAAAAACACTTGACTTGGTGAATATTTTGAAAACAATTTGACTGAAAGTTGTTGGTGGCATAGCCACCACCAACAACTTTCAGTCAAATTGTTTTCAAAATATTTAGCTGTACCAGAGAAATAACCCATGAAAGGCAGATGTTTAAGAAATATTTATCGACTGTGAGTAAATTAAATATCCTGAATTCCTGATATCTTACATTTAATACAACCATTCATGAAATTTATTGAATACTTTGAAGTTAATTTGACTGGAAACCTCTGCAACCTGAAAGCTTTCATTCACGTTCATTTTAATAGTCAGCAATATATTTTTTCTTACATTTAAAAAGTATCACATACAGTTGGTGTATTTTGTAGCCTTTGTACTGGTCATGAGGGATGTCTATTTGCGGGCCAAGAAAAATTATTTTTGAAAATTTATCACGGGAACGCTTGGCTCATAATGACTAGGCCAGTAATTTAAATTTCAAAAATATACTTGTCTTGGTCTACAAATGGACATTCATTAAGGAAATATTTAGATTTCCATGAAGAGATTTTCTCTAAAAGCTAAAATATTCTCCTCTTCGCCTACAAATGAAGATTTCTTTTAACCCTTTAAAAGTCAAAAACGGCTTCTGCAGTGGTCTTGAGAAATGTCCATTTGCAGACCTCGAGCCTGTCATTCCAAAAAATTCATTTTCAAAAATAGTCTTCGCTTGCTCTGCAAATGGACATTTTGAATGAAGGAATTGAAATTTCTTGAACAAATTTAAGTGTTATTGGGTTAATTACTACAGCAGCTACTAAGCCAGTAAAGTTTTAGAACAGCGGAATTAAGTTGATTGTAGATTTAAAATTTGAAAGTTTCCAAGGAAAGATGCTTTTATTTAAAAATTGTGAATAAATCTTATTTGTTTCTAGAGGTGGTGAATACAGCCAGTGCCGAGATAGTTTGGTACTTCTACGAAATGAACACATTATCAGTGGAAGTGCTAAAACAGAATGTTCTACAGAAAGTTTACTTTCGAGTGGAAGAAATGGTAAACAGACATTACCCATTTAACCCATCTAAAGACCAGTGCTTCAATTTCAAGACAGCTATATAGGAACACTGATGAATATTTGAAACTAATTTGGCTTGGACCTGGCAGCGGCTCCAAGTCAAATTAAGTTTCAGAATATTCAACATAATATTCATTTCACAACGCACAAAAATCTGCCATTTTCTTGCTAGTTCAAAGGGATAAATTCAGTGTAAATGTGTGGACAAAAGAGACGGAGATTAGCTAGAAATGAGGGGAGCTTAGCTATAAATGTGTTGACCTTAGCAAAAAATGGGCAGGGATTAGCTAGAAATGGGCGGAGCTTAGCTACAAATGCGTCCCTTTATTATCTCTCCTGGTTTTCGCCATCTGTTATTAACTCTCACCATTAAATACCGTAAAATGTCTTCATTATGATATATATATATATATATATATATATATACATATATATATTATTGTGTTGAATATTATTGTGTTGAATATTATGAAAGTAATTTGACTGGAAACTTGCTACCTTAGGCAGCAACGGCTTCCAGTCAAATTACTTTCAACATATTCAACAGTTTTCCTGTGTTTGCCATGCAAATGAGATATGGAGAATTCAACAGTGAAATGGTTAACTCATCGCAAAATTTAACAATCAGCCCATTTCACGCTGATGTCAAGAAGTTATAGTCCGTAGAAGGCAGCTGTAGATTTTAGAACCAATATCACTGAAAGATGTTCCATTTTAAAGTTGAACACGGAATGAAAAAGGTTCAAAGCATGCCGAATGATGCTTTTGTATTATTATCTGTATTGTATCTGAATTTCATTTCCCAGAATGCACTACGTGAGGAGATCAAGGTGAAGTTCAAGTACGGCGTTGATCGTTCTTCACCCAGCGACAAAATTCGTGACTTCATGGACTGGTCATATGACATCATTGAGGATATAAAGTATCAGAAGAAAATACACACGAATATTGTGCCACGTTTTTTTGTCACTTTCAGGTACATGGGCCTAATTTTGATACTGTTGTTGATAAACTCTTCAATGCTGGACATCAACCATTTAATGGTCAAATTTGGTCAATATCTGTCTATTGAATATCAATTTAAAATTAATCACTGGAATGACTGGTTCGGTTATTGAGCCAGTCATTCCAGTGGTAAATTTTCAAAAATTGTATTTTATTGGTCTGTAAATGGTCATTCCACAAGATCATGACAGAGGCCGGTTTTGGCCGGCATGACCTTTAGAAAATTTCAGCAATGCTCTGAAGCTGTTCAGAAAGACTTGCCTGTCTTCCGTTTTTGATGACATTGGTTTTAAAAGACAATCATCCACCATTTCTGATGACCTTGACCAAAAACTAAAACTAAATCCTGTTATCATTAATTATAATGTTTCCAACTAATATAGATAAAAAAACTTTTAAGCATCTTTTTCACAATGCAACTACAATAATCATTATGCGCCCCTCCCCCCCTCCCCCCCCCCCTTATACCCTATATAGATATATGAGGGTATATAGCATATGATTTTTCCATCCCTTTATTTCTCCATATCTGTCCATTCATGCTTTCCTTTCTACAAATGCTACTGAGCAATATTCGCCAAGCTTGGCTTGTGGCATTGCCCCCTAGCTGTCCGAAAAACCATAATAATTTTGGTGTTCAAAGGTCACAGTGGCCCAATTTATGAAATTGGGTTGCGTTTCTGGATTATACCATTAATGTGTGTGTGTCCATCCATGCTTTCATTTCCATGCAATAACGAGTCCTACTGAAGGGATCATCACCAACCTGTGCATGTGTGTTGCACTTGCAGGTTTGAAGAACTCTCAATTTTGGGGGTCATGGTTACCAAGTTAAGGAAATTGGGGTGCATTTCCAGATGATAACTAAAGGTCTATTAAAGGCATCTTCATGAAACAACAATGATGATTATGTGAATCTACCAAATTAAAAATAAATCTATTGTTAATTAGCAAAGGTTCGTCTAAAACGTATATCTGCTATATTTGTCATGTCTTTCAGCTGGTGGTTCAATCTGTTTGCTTTACTGCTGAGCTTCATAATCTGTGGCACGATACTCGTCACATGGAAGGCGCCTGTGTATAACGATGGAACGTTTGTTACTAATAAGTAAGACAGTTGTTTGTCGAAGTAGAAATGTACAGTCAAATTAATTTCAATATACTGCACAGATTATTTTTAAAACAGTTTATATATATATATATTCAAACTGTCGCATATACATATACCCCTAACAACTTTACATATTAAAGGACAGCTCAGAAGTAAGGTAAAATGTTTCGAAAGGAAATAAAATTGTGTTGAATACATTCATGACATTTGGAATAATTTGATTGTAAACAATAAGCGGCAATGGCTTCTAAGTCCATAATATTCAACAGAACATTTCTTACATCATGTTCAAAATTGTACTCAAATGACTCTTACCTGGTTTTGTAAACACATTAACTTATTAGTCAGTCAGTGGGACCTTTAGCTACACATTGTTTGATGTTTGATCGTAGCATTATCAGTTTTTGGTTGAGATTTTTAAGTCTGTATGTCAATCTGTCGGTCAAATGTACACAGATTTCTGATAAACCTTTATCTCATATCTGTTTTAATTTTCGATTTGTGTGTTTGTAACTGGTGTTATTTCTCAAAATCCGTAACACTCAAGCCAGCCAAAAATGCTTCTGGAGGGGTCTTGAAAAATGTCCAATTGCAGCCCAAGGTAAGACTATTTTTAAAGAAATTACCACTGGAATGACTGACTCAATAGCCGAGCCAGTTATTTCAGTGGTAAATTTTCAAAAAGAGTTCTCTTGGTCTGCAAATGTACATTTTCCACGAGAAATTTGAAACATCGCTGGGGGTTAATGAGTTAATGTATGGTTGGAAATAACACCAGTGTATCGCCCACCACCTCCTATAACACCTTATATGGTTGATGTCAATAGAAACTAGATTGATTTGTCGATGACGCATCATCGCAAATCCCCACATTCCTCGCTTTGAACTTTTGACACACCCACAACCCATACCCATGGGCGGAGACAAATGTAAACATTATTTTGCACTCCACAATCATATGGGTAACTCACATACCAAATTTGATTGAATTTCGTCCAATAGTACAGGGTTGACAATTTCCTGGGAAATACTAGTATTTCCCAGTGCCGTGGGAAATACTGGGAAATTCTGGAAAATATTGGGAAACACTCAAATATCAGGTGGCAAGTTTATATATTTAACCTCATGATTTTTTATCATGCTTAAGAAAACACTGGCATGGATTAGTAAATCTCATCTAGTGACATATGCATAAGTTGCAAAGCTATGCATAGGGAACGTAGTCTTCTAACTGTACATCAGACAAAACTGAACATCCAATGAAATACCATTATAATTTTATGAGGTGTGACTGGATAAGACATCATTTTCTATCTTCTATGAAGCAGTTGGCTTTGTGAATAGCACTTAACTAGTAACACTGTACTCTAAATACCAGATACATATACAACAAGCTCTGCAAGGAATCGTATGAAAGCGATATACAATGAATTTAATTGGACTGGAAGCTATTTGTGCCTAAAGTAGCAACAGCTCCCAGTCAAATTATTTTCAAAATATTCAACACCTGTCCTCTATGTTGTTGCAATCTTGATAGCAGGCCTCAAGGTCAAAGAAGTTTGAAATTAAAATAGATTAATTCAAGAACACTCACAAACTTTAAACCTAAACTAATAGTATAACTTTTATTCTTTTGGGGTGTTTAATGTTAGTTTAATGTTAGGTGGATATATGCTTAACCCTTTATCTCCACAGACCAGATAGGGCGATTTTAAATTATTTAACCTCAAGATTTTTTTAACAAACAAATGACCCACACACAGTTTGGTCAGACAAAATCAGAAAGATGTCAGTCAATAATTAGTTAAACAGGGATTTACAACATCTGCCCTTAATATGTGACATGATTGAAATAGAGAGATTGAATTATTAATTTGCATCTGTATGTGACAGATTATATTTGTATTTGTATTTCAAAGATGATATTTGTAATTGTCAAAATTGAGAATGACATATTTGTATTTGTATTTGAAAAAAATATAAATCCTGTATTTGTATTTGATCAACCATATTTGACTCCAGGCCGGCATGAATGTAAACTTACTTCAGAGGTCATTACCTATTGCTGTGTACTTGCTTTAACCCTTTTGCTCTCAACTCAGCGATAAATGGCTTCTACAGTGGTCTTGATTAAATGTTCATTTGCAGACCAAGATAAGACTATTTTTGAAAATTTACCACAGGAATGAATGGCTTGATTACTGAGCCAGTCATTCCAGTAGTAAATTTTCAAAAATAGCCTTGTTCTGCAAAGAGATATTTTCTATGAGATAATTGAAATTTTCTTGAACAAATTTGAGTGTTAAACGGTTAAATAACTAATTCACTCTCTGGGATGTCATTATATCTAAGTTAGTGCTATGATGACTGAATACATTAATACATTTCATTCTGAAGTTGCGGAAATGCTAAAATTGTAATTGCTATTTAAACCTGAAATCTCCAGAATATGTTGAAAATAATGCGAAAGTCTGTGTTTTCAATCAGTCATATTGTAGCATGTAATAGTACAAATACTAAATAGTACACAATATTAGTACATATATAATCGTATATAACAGAATGAAATGTGTTGCTATCTCGATCAGTTAATCCCCAATTGCACACATTGCTCTCTTCCCATTGTGAGACAATTCACACTTGTATATGAGCTGAGTTTGGGAGACAGCCTAGCATTGATTTACATAGAAATCCTAGGCTAAATAAATAAACAATACTTGTAGACACATGTATGTGTGCCAGCAGTTTGGTAATCTAAGCTTAGATCTCTTTTTTTAAATCAATATTCCGATCAACTAATAATTCAAGGCAGTGTAATGGTTTTGCATTGTATGTCACAATATAAACAGCATGCTAATGTTTCTTAATATTTTGAAACTATTTACTGGAAGTTGTTGCAGCCTCTACTTAAAATTGTTTCTAAAAAATTGCACAAACATTGTTTGTGTAATAAATACTATTAAATAGTAGGTGTTATATATGCTATGTAGAGTTGAAAATGTTATAGATATGCTATGATGTGCCTATATTGCCTACTTGATCTCATATGTCAACTTATATTAGATATGGGCTTCTATATTAGCCCCTCTGATTATTATATCTAAGACATTTAGTTTAAAATTTACAATTTCCGATGAGTATTGGAGTATTTCCCAGTATTTCCAACTCTGGAATATTTCCCTGGGGCAGTATTTACCGGTATTTCCCGTCCAGTATTTCCCTCACCAGGAAATTGCTGCCAACCCCGCAATAGTGTCAGAGGAGTTGCATTACAATCAATTTTATGACCTTTTGACCCCATTCCACACACTCTGGTGGCGGGGCCAAATGTAAATGTGCTTCCCCACTCCAAATTGATATGGGTAACTGACATACTAAATTTGGTTGAGTTCCGTCTAACGATTTCAGAGGAGTTACATTGCAATCAATTTTATGACCTTTTGACCCCATCCCCCACCCCCGTGTGGCAGGACAAATGTAAATGTGCTCATCGACTCCACATTGATATGGGTAACTGACATACTAAATTTGGTTGAATTCCGTCCACAGTGTCAGAGGAGTTGCATTACAATCAATTTTTTTACCCCAACCCCACCCACCCCTGGGATGGGGCCAAATGTAAATGTGCTCATGTACTCCACATTTACCTGGGTAACCCACAGACCAAATTTGGTTAAATTCTGTCCAACGGTTTTGGAGGAGATGCATTACAATCAGTTTCAGCAGGTTCAAATTTAACCTTTTGATCCTTACCCCACCCCCTGGTGGGTGGAGCCAAATCTAAATGACCTCTTGAACTCAATCATGTGGTTATCACAGATATCAAATTTGGTTGACTCCCATCTGTTGATTTCAGAGGAGTTGCGTAACAGCTGATTTGACCTTTTGACCCCTGCCACGCCCCTCTGTGCATGGAGCCAAATCTAAATATTGTCTTGCAAAGCGGAATCATATGGGTAACCCACATACCAAATTTGATTTAATTCCACTCAATGGTTTGGGAGGAGATAGCGTGATGGATGGACGGACAAATGTGCAGACGGATGGAGACAATTACAATATCCCCAATGTTTTTTTTTAATGTGGGGATAAAAATAGAGAACATACTAGTTTTATTTTTACAGCACTGGTGTGACGGTACCGACGTCAGATTTCACAGGCTACAGCACGGTGATATTTGTGTTTGGTTGTTTCCATAACGTGTTCTCACTGTGTGTTCTGATCACATACTTCCTCTCTAACCGTCCCACCTTGCCAAAGTGGTCAATCGTCAGGTGAGTCTCTAACTGTCCCACCTTGCCAAAGTATTAAATCTTCAGGTAAGACTCTAACTGTCCCAGGTTGCCAAAGTGGTCAATCCTCAGGTAAGTCTCTAACTGTCCCACCTTGCCAAAGTGGTCATTCTTCAGGTAAGACTAACCGTCCCAGGTTGCCAAAGTGGTCATTCTATCGGTAAGCTCGATGATCAGTATGATGAAGACACAAAAAGAGGCGGAGTCTCAGGAAGTGTACGAATTGTACATCTGTGAGAAAGTGTATGGATTGTATGTCTGTCAGAAAGTGTATAAATTGTATGTCTGTCAGGAAGTGTATAAATTGTATGTCTGTGAGGAAGTGTAGGAATTGCATGTCTTTCAGGAAGTGTAGGAATTGTATGGCTTTGATAAATGTGCAATTTATTAAGAGTTCTAAATTGATTCCAACATGCATACTAAGTTGGCGGAGCTTAGCTGGAAATGGGTTGGGAATAGCTAGAGATGTATTTGTCAATAACCTTCTGTGCTCAGTAACTCACCATTAGCTGTCCCAGTATTGACACTTTAACCTTCACAAACCAGAAATAACAAATTCTTTACGATGGTGTGAATATTCTATCAAATATTTTGAAACTAATTTGACTGGGTTTAAATTCCAGTCAAATTAGTTTTAAAATATTCAACAGCTGCCCTGTGTACCTGTCCTGAATGTGAGATACAAGAATTTCACTGGTTAAATTGTTAACAGGCATGTCTTGGCATGTACGTATGACAGCTAAAGAGTATACAGATGATTGCTTTGATATTGGATATTGCTGTTAGACGCTGTCGCTAAGACCTGCCCACTAACTGATATAGCTCTGTCTTGGTTGAATATTTTTCTAGTGTATGATGACATCTAATGGCAGGTTACTAACATGGGCATTTAATTGTAACACTGTATGATGCTGGAATGAATTTTTGATTACCATAAACTTTCCAGACAGTAAAGAGATATAATATACCTAATTTAATTGTTTACTTTATAATGGTCAAGCCGGCCATAACCTGAGCCTCTGATTAAGACAGGTGGTATCAAAATGAAGGTGATCTCTTCAGTAGCTGTAATTGTGTTGTCCTGTATTCATTTCATAGACGCAAGAAACATGTGCAGGGAGATCAAGTTGATGCATTCGAGGTAGAATTAGATCACGAATCACACCTAGAGGTTAAATTGTTCAGCTTTAAGACGGGATATTATATTGTAAGTGCTACAGCTGCTCATTTACTGACATAATATAATTATATTTCATTACAAATCCTGGATTCAACTTTAAGTATGGTCTCGCTCACTTGGAAAGTGATTTCATGATTTTGAATGGAGGTATCTGATCTGTCACTCAGGTATCTGATGTCATAATCAAATTTGTCACATGTTAGCTGATGTCACAATCAAAATGATGAACAACTCTGTCACGAAAATCACAAAGTCTAACTTGAAAGTGTATGAATTGTATATCTGAATAAATGTATTTACAATTTAATAAACATAGGCATAGTAACAGCCCCAGCCAAATTAGTTTCAAAATATTCAATAAGTTTGGTTTCAGGTCGATTCCAACAGGTGTAGAAAAGTGTTCAGAACCTGGGTAGAAATGGGCGGGATATAGCTAGAAATTGGCAGGACAGCTAGAAATGGGTGGGACATGGCTAGCAATAGGTGGGACATAGCTAGAAATGTGTGGGAAATAGCTAGAAATGGGTGGGACATGGTTAGAAATGGGAGGGCATGGCTAAAAATGGGCAAGACATAGCTAAAAATGGGTGGCGCATAGCTAGAAATGGATGGGACATGTTTAGAAATGGGAGGGACATAGCTAAAAATGGGTGAGACATAGCTAGAAATGGTTGGGACATTGTTAGAAATGGGCGGGACATAGCTAGACATGGGTGGGACATAGCTAGATATGGGTGGGACATAGCTAGAAATGGTCTGGACATAGCTAGAAATGGGAGGGACATGGCTAGAAATGGGTGGGACTTATCTAGATATGGGAAATGGTGGGACATAGTTCAAAATGGGTGGAACATAGCTAGAAGTGCGCGTGACATAGCTAGAAATGGGCGGAACATAGCTAGAAATAGGCGGGACATAGCTAGAAATGGTCTGGACATAGCTAGAAATGGGAGGGACATAGCTAGAAATGGGTGGGACATATAGTTAAAAATTGGTGGAACATATAGCTAGAAATGGGCGGGACATACCTAGAAATGCACAGGACATAGCTAGATATGGCGGAATATAGCTAGATGTTGGTGGGACATAGCTAGAAATATGTGAGACATAGCTAGAAATGGGTGGGACATAGCTAGCAATGGGTGTGGCATAGCTAGCAATGGGCAGGACATAGCTAGCAATGGGCAGGACATATCTAGAAATGGGTGGGGTATAGCTAGAAATAGGTGGGGCATAGCTAGAAATGGGCAGGACAAAGCTAGACATGAGTGGGTCATAGCTAGAAATGGGTGGGACTTAGCTAGAGATGGGATGGATATAGCTAGAAATTGGCGGGATATAACTAGAAATGGTGGGACATAGCTTGAAATTGGTGGGACAAAGCTAGAAGTGCATGGGACATAGCTAGATATGGGCAGAATATAGCTAGATGTTGGTGGGACATAGCTAGAAATGGGCGAGACAAAGCTAGACATGAGCGGGTCATAGCTAGAAATGGGCGGGACATAGCTAGAAATGGGATGATATAGCTAGAAATTGGCGTGATATAACTAGAAATGGGTGGGACATAGCTAGAAATGTGTGGAACATAGCTAGAAATGGGCTGACATAGTTACAAATAGGTGGGACATGGCTAATAATGGGCGGAACATAGCTAGAAATGAGTGAGTCATATCTAGAAATGGGCAGGCCATAGCTAGAAATGGGTGTGATATAGCTAGAATTTGGCGGAACATAGCTAGAAATGGGCGGGCCATGGCTAGACATGGGTGGGATATAGCTAGAAATTGGCGGGACAAAGCTAGAAAGTGGTCCCTCTGTTAACCCCTAGTTACTAGAAGTCGTTCAGTCTTTCTATCAGGTTGGTCGATCGGTTAAGTTTTAGATAATTTTTGCACCGGTTTCCCCCCCCCCCCCTAGCACCACAACTATAGTGTGTACGTACTTAGTTAAAATTGTTTATTGACAGGGCATAATGTAGTTTGGTATTTGCATAGCATATACTGCTATGCAAATTTAAAATTGCATAGGTGTCGTCAAAAATGTCAAGCAAAATAACTCTTTCACTGATAAATTCCTTGTATCGCAATCTCAGAGCAGGATAGCTGTTGAATATTTTGAAATTAATGTGACTGGTAGCCATTGCTTCCGGCAGCAATTTCTTCCATTCATATAATTTCAAAATATGCTTTACATTGTAAGGAATTTACTTTTTCAGGGATTTGTCGTTGATAGGGTTAATGATAAAACTTAAGAAAATCAATGATAAATTGTAATCATGTACAAATTTTGCATAGCAGATACAGCTATGCATGTTGCAGAATGTATAGCAACTCATTAGTAAATGTGTAACAATTGAGGTGCGATACCTGATAAATTATGCCCTGATTGATGTCTTCTCTGTTGTAGGTGTTCTTTGCCTTCTCTGTGCTCGGCACGGTGTTCTATGGATATTTCTTCTGCTTCCATATGTTGCACATTGCCTCCATGAATCAACTCCTCAGCAGAGTCATTCTAGCTGTCACGAAAAATGGTGAGACTTACCCATATTAATGAATAAACCAACTGTAGATAGCCAAAAACTACTTTTACAGTGATCTTTATAAGTGTCCATTTGTAGATCAAGAGAATACTATTTGTGAAGTTTTTGGAAGAACTGACAAAATAAATTAACATTTAAATACTAGGTGAATTTATTGACATTTCATTTCATATATATAGGCTTAAGTAGTGATCATTTTGAAAATTTGATTCAAGACTAATTTTATGTAATCAATAGTATTTGTGTTCTATTCCGTCTGCTCATCTAGCTATATGACAACACTCTGGTAGTGTTAACAGATTGAAACTAAATGGATTTGATGCAGTATATGAGGAACACTCATCTAACATCCATGAAATGTACCTATTAATTACTTTCCCTTTCCTTGCAAACTTCAGGTGTATCCCTGCTCATGGTGGCTGTACTTGGTTTAATACTCCTCTACATCTATGGTTTGATTAGTTTTGCCTTTTACCGAGAGCTCTATGACAGTGCTGGCGGTTTCTACTGTAACTATATGTACCAGTGCTTCGTTACCATGATTCATCATGGATTCCTGGAACAGACATACAATGTAAGTCTGCTAATTAACCCTTTAAGTGGATAACTGCTGCAAGCCGGTAGATAATAAATTCAATTGGCAATAACTCTGAACCTGCTGATTATGCCCCATATAAATATATGGGGGGGGGGGGGGTGTGTGTATAGCATTTGCTTTGTCCATCTGTCCATTCAGGTTTTCATTTCCGGATGATGACTTGAGTTCTATTGAAGGGATCATTACCAATCTGCCATTGGAGCTTGTCCTTGGTGGTCCCAAGAACCGTATCGATTTTGGTGCCAAAAATAATTATGTAATATTGCATTTCCGGATGATAACTTGAGCTACATTGAAGGGATCATTACCACTCTGGTGTGGGACCTTGTACTTGGTGGTCTGAAGAACCCTATCAATTTTGGCATCAATCGGTCAAAGTCGCAGTAACCTAATTAATGACATACTATTGCATTTCAGAATGATAACTCGAGTATTACTGAAGGGATCTTTACCAATCTTGGGTGGGAGCATGTCCTTGGTGGTTCACAGAACCCTATAGATGTTGGGGTCAAAAGAGCGGAGGTCAAAGTCATAGTGTTCCAATTCAAGAAATAGGCCAATATAAGACTGATACTGCAGAATGTGAGGCATAGATCAACAATCTTTGATTGTCATCCTTGTTATTTTGAAAACTATTTGACTTAGCCACCAATAACCTTCGGTTAAATTGTTTTCAGAATATTCAGCATATCCAGACGTAAACCCCATGGCAGCCATAACCGGCATATGTAGTGGCCTCAAGGAGTATCCATTTTCCCGCCTAGAGAAGACACTATTTTTTGAAAATCTAACATAAATGCCTGGCTCGATAATTGAGTCATTCCATTGATACATTTTTGAAAATAGTCAAAATATCAAATATTTTGATTTTTTTCTACAAAATCAAACCAGTAATGGGTTAATTAATATAATGACACATATTTGCTACTGCGAATAAAATTGTTCCATCTGTAAAATGTCCATAGGCACCGCTGCCTTCAGGTAAGAAGCAAGATGATTTGTTATCCCCGACATCGCAGTGTTACAGTTTGAAGGCAACCGTATAGTTACATGTAGGTCAGCTTATGCTGCTGAGTGTTTTGAAATGATTTTGACTGGATCAAAAAGAAAAATCTCATTAAATTAATTTCTAAATACTCAAAAGAATATTTATTATACATGCAATTGCTGGATTTGATCAAAGATTAAAACTTTAATAAAATGTGTATATTTTGTTTTTACTTCAGTACCTTATGCAAAACATGATCGCAGGAAAGTCATTCCTTTTCCACGCTGTTCTCGCCATTTACAATGTGACATTCTTCATCCTGGTCACCACGATTGGTCTGAACATCATCTTCGGTATCATCGTCGATACATTCTCAGAACTCCGCGACTCTAAGGTGAGAGACCACTGCAATATGGAAATATAGTACAACTCTAAATTTACGTAGAAAGTTTTCAAAACAAAAACAGAACCATGTACCCAACAATTGTTCTGTTAAATATGTTTAACATAATTGGATTGGAAGACCATACTACCTAAGGCAGCAATGTCTTCCAATCCAATTATGTTAAAAATATTCAAGACAATTGTTTATTTTGTTTTGTAGACATCATAAGCTATTGGTGAGTTGTAGAGTAACCACATATGAGACATAAGTTATTGGTGAGTTGTATAGTAACCACATATTAGACATCATAAGTTATTGGTGAGCTGTATAGTAACCACATATTAGACATCATAAGTTATTGGTGAGTTATAGAGTAACCACATATTAGACGACATAAGTTATGGGGGGGGGGGGTGGGGGGGTTGTACGGTAACCACATATTAGACATAAGTTATTGGTGAGTTGTATAGTAACCACATATAGACATCATAAGTTATTGGTGAGTTGTATAGTAACCACATATTAGACATCATAAGTTATTGGTGAGTTGTAGAGTAACCACATATTAGACGACATAAGTTATTGGTGAGTTGTAGAGTAACCACATATGAGACATAAGTTATTGGTGAGTTGTATAGTAACCACATATTAGACATCATAAGTTATTGGTGAGTTATAGAGTAACCACATATTAGACGACATAAGTTATGGGGGGTGGGGGGGGGGTTGTACGGTAACCACATATTAGACATAAGTTATTGGTGAGTTGTATAGTAACCACATATAGACATCATAAGTTATTGGTGAGTTGTACAGTAACCACATATTAGACGACATAAGTTATTGGTGAGTTGTAGAGTAACCACATATGAGACATAAGTTATTGGTGAGTTGTATAGTAACCACATATTAGACATCATAAGTTATTGGTGAGCTGTATAGTAACCACATATTAGACATCATAAGTTATTGGTGAGTTATAGAGTAACCACATATTAGACGACATAAGTTATGGGTGGGTGGGTGGGGGGGTTGTACGGTAACCACATATTAGACATAAGTTATTGGTGAGTTGTACAGTAACTACATATTAGACATCATAAGTTATTGGTGAGTTGTATAGTAACTACATATTAGACATAAGTTATTGGTGAGTTGTACAGTAAACTACATATTAGCCATCATAAGTTATTGGTGAGTTGTACAGTAACTACATATTAGACATCATAAGTTATTGGTGAGTTGTATAGTAACTACATATTAGACATAAGTTATTGGTGAGTTGTATAGTAACTACATATTAGACATAAGTTATTGGTGAGTTGTACAGTAAACTACATATTAGCCATCATAAGTTATTGGTGAGTTGTACAGTAACTACATATTAGACATCATAAGTTATTGGTGAGTTGTATAGTAACTACATATTAGACATAAGTTATTGGTGAGTTGTACAGTAAACTACATATTAGCCATCATAAGTTATTGGTGAGTTGTACAGTAAACTACATATTAGCCATCATAAGTTATTGGTGAGTTGTACAGTAACTACATATTAGACATCATAAGTTATTGGTGAGTTGTACAGTAACTACATATTAGACATCATAAGTTATTGGTGAGTTGTATAGTAACCACATGTTAGATATCATAAGTTATTGGGGGGGGGGGGTGCGGGGGTTTGTACAGTAACCCCATATTAGACATAAGTTATTGGTGAGTTGTACAGTAACTACATATTAGACAGAAGTTATTGGTGAGTTGTACAGTAACTACATATTAGACAGAAGTTATTGGTGAGTTGTACAGTAACTACATATTAGACAGAAGTTATTGGTGAGTTGTACAGTAACTACATATCAGACAGAAGTTATTGGTGAGTTGTACAGTAACTACATATTAGACAAGTTATTGGTGAGTTATACAGTAACTACATATTAGACAAGTTATTGGTGAGTTATACAGTAACTACATGTTAGACATCATAAGTTATTGGTGAGTTGTGCAGTAACCACATGTTAGATATCATAAGTTATTGGGGGGGGCGGGGTTTTGTACAGTAACCACATATTAGACATAAGTTATTGGTGAGTTGTACAGTAACAACATATTAGACATAAGATATTGGTGAGTTGTACAGTAATTACATATTAGACAGAAGTTATTGGTGAGTTGTACCGTAACTACATATCAGACAGAAGTTATTGGTAAGTTGTACAGTAACTACATATTAGACAAGTTATTGGTGAGTTGTATAGTAACTACATGTTAGCCATCATAAGTTATTGGTGAATTATGCAGTAGCTACATGTTAGCCATCATAAGTTATTGGTGAGTTATACAGTAACTACATATTAGATAAGTTATTGGTGAGTTATAAAGTAACTACATATTAGACATCATAAGTTATTGGTGAGTTGTACAGTAACTACATATTAGACAAGTTATTGGTGAGTTATACAGTAACTACATATTAGACATCATAGGTTATTGTTTGTTTCTCTTCATTAATGTTCTTCGTGAGATTTAATGCAGAACATCAAACATTTATCATTCATATACCTGTATTTGTCAGGGATATAGATTTAGACTGCCAGAATGATTGTTCAGAAAAGTAGATTAAGTATCTTCTGAAACTATGTGGGAGCTGATCAAATGTTGATTTAAATATTTTTATTGTTCAAAAGACAATAGGGATTGAGTTACAAGTTGCCCCTCCAACTTAGTTACGACTCGCTCCCAAAGGTGGCAACACCAGTGGTCTTGTGGAGGTTAATTTCCATTTACAGACAAAGAGAAGACTGTGAAAATTTAGCGCAGGTTCCATAATCGATGCAGTCATTTAAGTGGTTATTTTTCAAAAATAGGTTTCTCTTGGCCTGCAAATGTATGTTTTCAATGAGAACATGTTTCTTGACCACATTTGACCATTATAGGGCTAATACTACTACTATATGTACTTATTGTTGTTTGTACATTTCCCAGTGGCAAGTGGACAAAGACATGTTTAGTACCTGCTTCATCTGCAGTCGCAGCAGCTATGACTTTGACCATCATGGAAATGTATGTAGACATTGTATCGTTACCAGAATCCACAAAGTACCTCTGGATCCTCCTCACTAGCCTGGAGGATATCCAGGGATATATTTCTCTGTTAATTCTATGCTTTTCATCCTTGATTTGGACAGCTCGTGAGACAGGAATATCGAGACTTATCTGGCTCCAGGAATCCCTGTTTAAAGCCAAGATTTTCAATATCCATGGTAGTTGTAGCCAGGATAAGTCTGGAATTTCTATAGCCAGTCTTATCCTGTAGCTCAAGTAATGTCTGGATAGCCATGGACCTTAAAAACCCTTTGCCACTCATAATGGCCAAAAATGGCTTTTCCAGTGGCCTTGAGATATGATTATTTGCAGATCAAGAGAAGACTATTTTTCAAAGTTTACCACAGGAATTACTGGCTCTGTAACTGAGCCAGTCATTCAAGTGGTAAATTTTCAAAAATAATCTTTTGGTCTGCAAATGTACATTTTCTGTGATAAAATTGAAATTTTCTTGAGCAAATTTGATGGTTAAAGGGTTAAAATTCTAGGCCTTTAATAATACATAGATGACACTCGGGAGACATGCTGAAGATGTGCTGAGTCACAACTTTATTCTCTGTATTATCATTGCGCTTAGTCAGTCAGTGAAATTGATATTTAACAGTGATCTGAAAGTCAAATTACTTATAACCACCCAGCATATAAATGGATACGCAAAACTTGGTGATTCTACTTTCTTTGCATTCCTTATATATGGCTAAAATATCTGATCTAGTATGCGCTTAGTAGGGGTCCGTGACCGAGGTATGATATTCATTACCTGTAACTCAAATTATTTCTGGTCAACCCTACTATGGACTAGACAAATTTTGTGATTTTATCCTCTCCAATGGAAGAATTCAGTTTTAGGTACATCCTGCCAGTCTCTAGCTAAGCGCAACCCACACTTTAACCGGCTTGGGATCAATCAATCCCTGAGCTCTCTGAATCTCATTTTCCAGAAAACTATGCGTGTAAGCTGTTGAATATTTTGAAACTAATTTATCTGGGTGTTGCTGTCTAGTGTTGCTGTCTATGGCAGCAACAGTGCCCAGTCAAATTAGGTTCAAAATATTCAACAGAATGGTTTTTAAATAATAAATACATACAAATCATACAACAACGCTTATAAGTCCGTCATCAATTAAGCAATCGTGACAAACTTAGTTACGCCTCTCATGACGTAATTGATTATGATGCCAGCCTACATGTCACGTACTTGATTATGATGTCATCTTGTGAAATATATGGTGTAAATGCGGTGTATATTTCTGAACTAACCTGGAGTCGCGACCAGCTGTCGGTGGAGAGATTTACAGCCATTTTTCATGTCCTTCCCACATGCCATCACCACCCACGCCTCCCCACGATAATTTAATTAGACAGTCGTTGCCCAGGGGCATGCCCAGAGCCACCCACAGGACCGTAGAACAGTACTACACTATGTATATGTACCACAAAGTGGGAGTAGAGAACAGTTAGAATATATAGTGTATAATTATATGGGGACATTTTGTAGGACAGGTCAACTATGTAGATTGCAAAATAGGTGAACGGCTCAAGGAACTAGAATGGAATGGTCAATATGAGGTCAGGTCGTTAGTGCTTATGGAGCAGCAAATGGTACCTACATGTAGGATGAATCATTTTGTACGTTAAGACAATTGAACATTTTAAATGGGAACTAAGACCATCCTATACTATAACAAAGCTGTAACATTCTCCTACAAGAATGTAGTGATTGTGAGAAAGGAATTCGTTTAGTGCTGCCATAGTCTCCTGAAAATGGAGGCTAGCGACTGATTCAAAAGCTAACAACAAGATACATTGTTTTAGCCTTGTTTCACCTTGTGTCAAGCTCATGACAATTACCAATGGTGACAAGACACCGTGTGATGATGCGTCATCCACTTGATAATCTTGTGAAGCTTGTTAATGTCTCGACGGCTCATTAAATGGTCATGTGACTAGTGGTAATACCTAAGAATAGAAACTAACATAAGAATTTACTAATCCACGACCGTTAGGGATCGACCAATCCACGACATAATAGGACAGGCAGGGACAGAAGGATCATCTTTCGAACAAGCTGTGATAAGATCCGTTAGTCCGTTCCTTCTAGCCAAGCCGTAGAGAATATTATACAGTTAGCATTATAGGCGATTTTGCTTCACAAAATTCTGTTTATTCTTCTAAAGGAAGAAACATTATTATATTATTTATGCTGGACAAATAACGCAAGTGTTGGATATATTTCTAAATTTATTAACATATTTTCTTTGGGAACAAGGGGCAGACTCCGCTTGACTATTTATTAGCACTCACCCTCAGCTCAGTTGTGGTAGATTGATCTTTGAGTAAGTTTGGTTTTTGAATGCCACAAAAACTGAGAATCTGTACTGAAAATTACATTTCTTCTTTGTCAGAACCTCATCCTTGATTAGCAGCAGACCATAATTTCTACTTCGAATAATACTTACCAGATGTACTATTATGATAATGTCTATTATCTAGTCTAGCTCAAAATAAACAATTAAAACTCTGCACTCTCCTGGTCCTGCCCATACTGTGTCAGGGAATTACCATAGCCGCAGGTACCGAGTCAATTCCCAATCACAGTCAGATTCGTCTATTTTGCGACTGTCAATTCAGGTTTTCTAGAGCTCTGTTTTTTCAATTTACTGCGTATCAAGAGTTGTTTGGAGTGCGTCGTCTGTGACAACATGGAGGACAAAGGGAAATCATCACAGGGGCAGGTTGTATCAATCTAGAATTTATACATTCGTGCCATAATGACTGTTTGAAATTTCCTTAAATTGGCACATTATTCTAAAATGGTAGCCATTGTTGGAGTCGCCCGGTACCCGTTAGCTTATTAGTGTTAATCCGGGTACTCAGTTCTTTCTCTCTGCGACTCGGTTCTTTCTAAGATGGATGCGCTCTTAGCCAAGATGGCGGCGCCCATGATGTTTATTCCGCTTGGCTTCGCGTGTCTATGCACTCTATTTATGCCGATTTTTAGCTCTCGCTTCATTGTCGAGGGTGTTTGTAGCGATCAGCGTTTATTTCTTGGTCGTTTTAACGTTAGTTAACGTCTAAGTTGTGTTTTTAATTTTTTCACTTAAAAAAGTTTCATATATTTCCTGCCTGAGGCTTGATTATCATTAATTGAGAGAAAGTTAATGTTCTCCTAGTAATTCAATTTTACTATCAAGTCTATTTTTAGCGTTTTAATTCTTCTTTGTGTTCGCAGAAAGCCAAGAACCAGGACACTCTGTCAAAAGTGCAACAGGTTCGTGAAACGTAAATACTCTAGTCATCACTGTGTAACTTGCATGAAGTGTAAAGTGGGAAGCCCATGTGATGTGTGCGCCAAGTGGTCGTCGGAGATGGTGGCAGAACTGGATCGTGATCGATGTGCGCGCTTGGAGAGGATCGCGAGGGACAAGGCGTCCAAGCTGGATCAGGCGTCGTTGAGAGGACTGGATGGTCGTCTGAATACGCGTATGGATTCAGCACTGGGCGTATGGGCGGCCCAGTTCAAGGCATTGTTCGACTCATTGCAGTCCACAGTCCCGTCGATGCAGGCTGATGCAGGGCAACCTTTAGGTGGTCCGGCTGGTTCTGCGCTGGGACAAGCACCTGCCCCTTCTCTGTCCTTGGCTCAAGAGCCGACGGTGGAGCAGGAAGATCTTATGGAAGATTCCGGCATGCCGGATATTTCGATGATGGCAATGCCCAGGACTTCCCAGGGGTCTCCCTCGGGATTTGTACGGGTTTGCCAAGCGGATGGTGATGTCGACGTTCCGGGGTTTGTGCAACCTGTGGTGTCAGTAGAGCCGTGTTTTGCGGTTCCCACCGGCATCCCGCCGGCGTTATGTGCGGCTCCTATCGGATTGCCGTCGCCTGCCGTAGGCGAAGCGGTCGTGGTCCCGCCTCCCGTGTTGGAGCCGATTGACTGCGGGGAATCCATGTCCGGCGATTCGTTGGACACCGGTGCTGCTGGTAGTCGGACTATGGATGCGCCCTATGTTGGTAGAGGTGCGTCCCATAGCTCTCAGCATGGATTATCGGTGGCCTTCTCATCCAAGGGAGAGTGGGAAGATGGGAACGGTAGTTCTTTAATGGACGAATCCATTTTCTGCACCGAAGCTGAATGGGGGCAGGTCCTTGGCTGGATGTCCGACCGTCTCGGGTTGGCATCTGATCTTGGATCTCAGCGCAATCCGGCGATGGAACAGATGTCAGAGCGAGTGGCTAGCGCTCTGTCAAGTGGCTCTTCTGCCATGACGACACTCCCGTTGGACACGCAAACTTCCGACATGCTGAAAGTTGCGGCATACCGTCTGGTTCAGCCAGTATGCACTGCCCTAAAGCCCCCAAGGGGTTGAGGAGTAGGGTCCGTTTTCCGGAGCAGGCCTACCATCAGTATGCCCGGGTTCCACGGCTTTCCGTCGGGGAGCGAGAGGCGCTGAACAGGCCATTGGCTGGGAAGTCTAAGGGGCATTCTCGTCCTTTGGTTTCCCAGACCAATAAAGATCCGTTTAATGAGCTTACGCTCATTGAAGATGCGGCGAGGGCAGCCATGGCTGCGCTCTTGCATGGATGTACCCTCCTGCAGGGTATGCTGACCTGCACGGAGGAGGGTAGGCAGGTGCCAGAGGCTGCTCCCGGAGTTATTTGGGACACCATGCGCCTGTCTCAAGATTGCCTGGCCAGGGTGATCACCAGGACATTGGCAGAGCGACAGAGAATGGTTCTCGATTGCGTGGAACCAGGACCGGAGATGAGGGCTGCGTTGTCATCTGCGCCTTTCATCAGTCCAGGCTTGTTCGGTGGCTCGGCACGACAAGCTCTCTCCAAGGTCGCATCGATGGTTGCAGAGCAGGAGGTAGTCGGCAAGTCGTGGAAGTCGACTAAGAGGACACAGCCGCAGCAGTCCTACAGGCAACATCGCCAGGAGCAGCAGAGACAGCGTCCAAGATCGCCCTTCCGTCCTTCAGGTCGTGATGCCCATCAGCCATCCGGGACCTGGCCGTATGAGGATGACAGGAAGGGTGGCAGTTCGGGCCGCGGCGGTTACCGTAAGGATAACCGTGGCGGCAGTTCCGGACCGTCATATTCCAAGAAGCCGCGGGGCGCCCGTGGGGGTCGGTCCTGACGGGATTCCGGCGGGACCAGTTCTGGTGACGTCAAGAACGAAGGGAGTCAAGAATCTTCACCCAAGCGATTTAGCGTCTTCACGTGCAATCTTGACCGCCAGCTGTGTGCAGATTCCTTCCGTTGGAGGCAGACTTCAACTGTTCTTAAGCCAATGGGAACAGGTCGTGCGAGATTGTTTAGTCTGTCAATAGATAAGAAACCATCCATCAATCGTTAGTCCCGTTAACTTTGACTCTAATATGGACTCCCGTTCCAAGGGAATCCGATCGTCTAGATGCCATTTGCTCAGAAATAGAATCACTTCATCAGAAGAATGCGATTCATCTAGTCCGCAATCAGTCATCTCTAGGCTTCTATTCAATGATTTTCCTCGTTCCGAAACATACCGGAGGATGGAGACCAATTCTCAATCTCAAACCGTTGAACAAATTTATTCTTTCTCCCAAATTTCAGATGGAGACTGTAGCAGCGGTAATGACAGGGCTGAGAAAAGGCATGTGAGCAGTGTCTATAGATCTGAAGGATGCTTATTTTCATATTCCAATGTCAATTCCTTTTCAGAAATACCTTCGCTTTGCATTCCAAGACAATGTTTGGGAATTCAATGCGCTTCCATTCGGCCTGACCACAGCACCGAGGGTCTTCACCAAAGTGGTTCTCGCCATGACTTCTTTCCTTCGCAGGAGAAACATAGCTGTTCATACTTACATAGACGACTGGCTGCTAAAGACGGGGAACCCAGTCACTCTGCGCAACAATATGCAAGTAGTCCTAGCCTTATTAAAGGATCTAGGATGGATTGTGAATCTAGAGAAATCAGAATTGACTCCATCCCAGGAGTTTGTTTATCTGGGAATCTTTTTCAATCTCAGGGACGGCGTAGCTTTTCCGGCGGGTGCAGAGTCAAGAGCCTGATTGCAGTTTTGGAGTCGGTTTCTCTAGGAGCCTATCTGATGGGTGTGAATTTCTCGGAATACTGGGTTTACTAGTATCTCTGGAGAAGGTGGTTCCATATGCGGCACTCAGGCGCAGGCCAATTCAGATGTATCTAATGTCATTCTGGTCTCAGAGAACGGATCCGTTATCCCTGAGGATACCAGTGAAAGAACCATTGATATTCCACCTTCAGTGGTGGTTATCAGAACAGAATCTCCTGCGAGGTTTTCCTCTACAACCTCCTCAACCTCCGATGTCCATCTTCACAGATGCATCGACGACGGGTTGGGGAGCGATATTGGACGATCAGTCAGTGTCAGGGGAATGGGATCGGACGAATGCGCAGAAACATATCAATGTTCTCGAACTATTAGCGGTGGTATTGGCCCTTCGAAAGTTCGAGAGTCTAATTCAAGACAAGATTGTCCTAATAAGGACAGACAACTCAACAGTGGTGTCTTATTTGAACCGCCAGGGCGGGACGAGATCACCGGAGTTGTGTATGATGATTTGGAACCTTCTGCTGTGGTGCCAAGAGAGGAATGTTATTCTTCGGGCAGCACACATTCCAGGAAGATTGAACATCCTAGCGGATGCTCTCAGTCTAAGGACGGTTTGTCGTCCGACGGGATGGCAGCTCAACCAGTCGGTAGCGGAGGTTCTATTCAAACATTGGGGCAAGCCAATTGTCGACCTGTTTGTGATGAAACAAAACGCAAAGATGGTCACTTATGTGTCACCGATCCCGGACCCGCTAGCTCTAGCGGTAGCTGCACTGGCGATAAGTTGGAACGGAATGTACGCATATGCGTATCCTCCAACAATTCTCATCCCAAAAGTTCTGGCAAAGATAAGAGAGGGAGTGTGCCAAGTGCTACTGATCGCCCCTTATTGGCCAGGCCGATCATGGTTTACGGATCTGCTGGACCTTCTGGTCTGCAATCCAATCCCTTTTCCAGACAGAAGAAATCTAATCTCTCAGAACAAGGGTCTGTACCTTCACGACAGACCAGAAATGTTCAAATTGATTGCATGGATGTTATCAAGCAGCGTCCAATTGAGGGTGGCTTTTCTGAGCAAGCAGCGAAGTTTGTTGCTTCAGCCAGAAGAGGTTCAACCACCGAAAACATATAATTATAGAATCAGCAAGTTTGCAGAGTGGTGTAAGGGAAGAGATATCAATCCCTTTTCTGCATCTGTTCAACACGTAGCAGATTTTATACGAAGTTGACAACCTTGTACCTTCAACCCTAGCAGCATATAAGTCTGCATTAGCTTCAGTCATTCCCAGTCTGGCCATTGAAGGAGTGGAGAATGACACCTTGAATGAAGTTATTAAAGGAATGAGCAATCTGCGACCTAGACAGCCAATTCCTATCCCAGCATGGAATCTATCTCTTCTTCTACAGGTTTTAGGGCATGCTCCCTTTGAACCAATTATATCTATAGACATTAAACTGTTAACTATTAAATCAGTTTTCTTGGTTGCAGCAGCGTCGGCGAGAAGGAGAAGCGAAATACATGCGCTTTCTGCCGAACAAGACCGTTTTGTCGTCACGGGTGTAGGTTTAAGACTACTTCCACGCCTTTGTTTCCTGGCAAAGAATCAGTCACTTAAATATCCAGGCAGCCGATCAATTTGCCAAGTTTAACTAGACATGACCCAAACTCTTCTGCTTGGTGTCCTGTCAGATATCTGAAAATGTATAAGAAACGTACTGAGGAGTGGAGAGATGACCCGAAATCTCTGTGGTTATGTCTCAAAGCTCCTCATTTACGCGCCTCGAAAGATACTATTTCTCGTTGGATTGTTGACGCTATTCAGGTGTTGCACAAAATCGCTACAGGAAAGCAGATTGATCGTGCGAATGCCCATCAGGTCTGAACACTAGCAGCATCATCGGCCCTTTAAAAGGGTGTCTCATTAGACGAGGTGATGTCTGTAGCACAATACAATGTCATGCCGAGTCGTCATTCACTGATTTCTACCTTCGCGACATCTCCAGCGCACTTAATCCGGTAGCCGTCGCCAATTTATCGAATCTAAACTAAGCCACATCCGACCACTACTAGGCACACATCACAAAGTCTTCCACTTACACTGAACAATGGCTATGCACATGACTTGAGTACGACCGTGGATTGGGCCGAGCTCCTGTGATGAACAAGAAAAGATCAAGCACTCAAAATGGTGAGTGTTTCATTAATTATGTGACTATAAATATATTTACTTAGTCGAAATATCAGACTGCTTAGGTAAATAGTCTTGTACAAGAGTATACTTATCCTCTCAAACAGACATTAGACTCATTCTAATTTGAAAATCTAATCGATATACTGATATTTTTTCTAAATTAGAAGTTGTAGTAGCTTCTTTGCACTCTACTGGACTGCCCTAGCTGAGACTTGTGGCTGACACGGGTCTGGTGGGTGTTGCATCCCCATTGACAGCCCTCTGAATTTTGTGCGGACAAAAGAGGGGGGGCAGCGCGGTCTCGACCATGGAAGTTTAGCACTACGAGTCAGATGGCAGAACCCAAGTGTATGCCAGGGTTTCTAGTCTCTTCACAACCTTCTCTGTTGGATGGTAGATGAGTGCTGGTTCGAGCCTCACCTCCTCCCACCGGTATTTCCTGGCTGTCGAAATCCGACGTTTATCATAATAGTACATCTGGTAAGTATTATTCGAAGTAGAATCAAAAAAGCATCCGCTTTTGTTTCTACGAGAATTCTTAATACTTACCAGATGTGCTATGGCCCTATCTCAGCCACCCCGCTGAGGTGAGGCTGAGCTGCTTTCACTGTTTGTCGAGGCAAATATAAGACGAATCTGACTGTGATTGGGAATTGACTCGGTACCTCCCGGACACAGTATGGGCAGGACCAGGAGAGTGCGGAGTTTTAATTGTTTATTTTGAGCTAGACTAGATAATAGACATTATCATAATAGTACATCTGGTAAGTATTAAGAATTCTCGTAGAAACAAAAGCGGATGCTTTTTTGATGCAGTTAGATTGGAGGCAATATAGCCAATGGTGTTCTATGAGATATGAATATGGTATTGGTCTGCAAGAACGGTAAAGGTGCTACTAAGCAGAAGATGAGCACTCATCAACTAGGGCGCCGGCTGTACTGCAGTTAGATAGTGCTACAGTACAGTAGATGGAAGATGAGCGAGACAAGCTCCTCTATTGAATTTTTTTTAGGAATTTAATAATTTATTCCCGAATGAATGATTAAAATGGCCCCGTACTATAGTTAGACAGTGCCACAGTACAGTAGATAGCTAGAGGAAGACGAGCGACCAATTTTTTCTAATTTATTATTTATTCCCAAATGAATGATTAAAAAGGACAAATGAAAGCAAGATTTAAAATGGGAAACGACATCATATTCAAACTGAATCTGCCCAAATGGATACTGGTATCATTAGTACAATTTAATCACATAACATTGCAAACTATGATCATTAAAACTAGGATATTCAAGTAATAGAAGGTTGCTCTGATGTCTTGCATGTCGATTTATCAGAGCTCAGACTGACTAAACGGAACAAGGCGAGTGGAGGGGATGGTGGTGGATAGGCGATTTCGCAACAACTGGAAGACAAAGAGATTGGAATCTATCACAAATGTAGATCCTCACACAGGTGCACATGAATATTGATTTGTCAGTGTGACCTGATCACTGCCTTAGCAG
The DNA here is from genome assembly GCA_034401795.1 of Chaetoderma sp. LZ-2023a. NCBI lineage: Eukaryota > Metazoa > Mollusca > Caudofoveata > Chaetodermatida > Chaetodermatidae > Chaetoderma > Chaetoderma sp. LZ-2023a. The sequence goes on along the minus strand of CM067368.1, from coordinate 23,749,758 downwards.
TTCTGATTGGATTGGTTATTGGTCCGCATAAACCTGATTTATGCTTTCAACATAAATCCTAATTAAAGAATCATTCATTACATATTTGAATTCGAGTTGTCAGCAACCATCAAGAATAAAAGAATGACACATCCTTCCCGTACATGAGGACATGCCCAGCACTCAGATCCTGGCTCAGTGATCACACCCTCCAGTTTCTGAGATCCAGAAGATAAAATTCTCCAGTGGCGACCCTGCTTCAGGATTGATTCTTGACCGGCTGAGTTTGGCTGAAGGAATGGGACACATATTGCAAGTACCAAAGAGTACTAAAGTAAATGTCCCTGAATTTTTCTCGCTGTATTTCTTTGATGTTTTTCGTATTTAAATAGTCAGAAATATTTCAAATTCTGTGCTTAGCGAGAACATTGATTGCAATCAAAGTTTACACTATCCAATTTTAATTAGGGACAAATGTAAAAAATGCCTCATCGTGATCAAATATGTGCTATTTGAAATGTGGTTTTAAAAGGTAATGTTTTGGGCAAATGCATTTTGATGTAAAAGTTGATTTAGACGTACAATTAGATTATAAATAAGCATATTATCATTGTTATTGAATAAGTGGATAACATTTAACTGTGTCCATTAGCAGTACAATACAACTCAGAAATAACTTGGTACGTTTCCCCAAGAAAATTAAAACTGTTGAATATTTTGTACATAATTGGATTGGAAGACATTGCTGCTTTAAGACTTCCAATCCAAGTATGTTCAAAATATTCAACAGAAGATTTCTTACGTGTTCAAAATTGTTTCATTCAGGAAACATTCTACCTTAGTTATAAGCTGCACCTTAAATCTTGTTTCAATGACAATCATATTTGTGATGTATTTAACCCTTCAACTCTAAAAGGTTTTCAGGAAATTTTCATTTCTCATATTGTATTTCCATTTGCAGACAAAGTGGACTATTTCTGAAAATTTATCACTGAAATGACTGGCTCAATAATCGAGCCAGTCATTTCAGTGATAAATTTACAGAAATAGTCTTCACTTTGTCTGCAAATGGACATTTCTCAAGCCCACTGCAAAAGGAATCTTTGGCCGGCTTGCAGGTTTAAGGGTTAATGAATTATTCACACCATGTGATACATCCACTTTACGAGCCATCTCACACTTTTGGGGTATGGCAGGCAGAGAAAGGACACTAATGTGCCGCCATAATATGTACGCATAGAAGTCGTACCTCTACTTGGAGCTCTAACACACCTGCATCACCTTGTGTAGGCAGCTGACATTTCATACAGACATAATTGAGTCAACTAATAAACCTGATAGTAACTGGTTTGTTTTACTAATGTGTGTTACTAATCTCTCATAATGATTGATATTAATTTAATTAAAACCTTTGAGCTGTCAATTCTTAGAAGAATACAACATGTGACTGGAGCATAAGGAAGATACAGTATTGCACAAAGTGTCTAATTAATATGCGCAAAGTAGAATTTAAGTCATTGATGAAAAACACAAGTTTTCAACGATGTACTTATATGTCCAGCATGATAAACATATGGATGAATAGATAGATGGACTGACCCAGAGGACAACAGGCATACAAGTTTCATAATCAACCTAGCTGTGATCTTTCATTAATATGCCACAAAGAGAACATATTAAATTTTTGAAGAAAACTTAAATCACCCTAGAATCCATGTGTTCAAAGTCCTGCGACTGACTGACTCGACTTCTCTCTATTTATCTATGACGAGTTGCACATTGATTGTGTGAAAGTATTCAGGGTGAATTATATTTTGGAGTCAAATATTTCTTTTTCTCTTGCGTGAATGGCTGTTTCTACACCAGAGAAAAAATGCAATACCTTGTCTCTTCCTGAAGGTAGAGATGGGTAGGAAAATGCCCTGCAATCATTCCTGACCCTGGATATCACTTTCAACTCAGAAGTCAAATTTTGACTAAACCTCATGACTACTCTTGTGAGTTGAAAGTGAAATGTGGGAGCTTCATGATTAAACTTGTGAGTTGAAAGTGAAAACCCGGGTACACCTAGCATTCCACGTCATGAGTCGACTTCTGAGTCAAATATTTCTGCCTAAAACCTTGAATTGTTACCCACCTGTTCAAGGTGAACGTCAAATTTGAAGTCGTTCTCAAAGCAATTGAATGCTGATTCATAGGTGGTTATGTATGCCGGTGTACATCACAAAAATGTGGTTTTTAAAATTTGGAATTTTAATCATTCTGTTTTCATTCACCAGGGTTTTCGACAGCATGTGAAGCAGGAACATAACCAGTGGTCCTATCTATTCTTCTTCATACACATCGCGAACACACGCCCAAATGACTACACAGCCATCGAATTAGACATCTATCTTATGGTAGGTAACATTCTTACATCAACTTGAGGTCAGTGGAGGTATCTGATCTTTTACTCAAGTATCTGACATCATAATCAGTTACGTCATTAAGTAGGTGACATTAGAATCATAATGACGTATAGCTGAGCTCCGTCATGAAAATCGGTCTATGGCGCGATCCATTTTTAGGTAGACCCGGCTCATTTCTAACTAAGCTCCTCCCACTTTTAACGTGGTAGATTCTATTTTTATACTTTGAATCATGAATTCCCAGAATTCCAATTTCAAGGTAACATCTAAATACGGGTAAGCTGTTGAATATTTTGAAACATATTTAACTGGTTCTGTTGCTGCCATACTCCGTCAAATTAGTTTCAAAATATTCCAGTGTTTGTTAAATTGTAAACCTCTCAAAGACATACAATGTGTACACTCATGATAAACTCTTCAAGATTCATAAAACTTATACTACACCAGCTAGCAAAGTAAATTGTTTGATTATGACTTCATATACTTGAGTGACAGGACCCCTCCATTGTTAACATGAAATTGATAAATTTTGTTTGTGTATAAGTAACCCTCAGGAGAGTATTGAATTCGCATCTGTGTATGCATGCATGGTGTGTATATGTGTGCATAGTGTGTATGTGTGTGCATGGTGTGTATGTGTGTGCACATGTGTATGCATGCATGGTGTGTGTATGTGTGCATGGTATATATGTGTGCAAGGTGTGTATATGTGTGCATGGTCTGTATGTGCATCCACATATGTTTGCATGCATGGCGTGTATATGTGTGCATGGCGTGTATGTGTGCATGGTGTGTATATGTGCATGGTGTGTATATCTGTGCATGGTATATATGTGTGCAAGGTGTGTATATGTGTGCATGGTATATATGTGTGCAAGGTGTGTATATGTGTGCATGGTCTGTATGTGCATCCACATATGTTTGCATGCATGGCGTGTATATGTGTGCATGGCATGTATTTGTGTGCATGGCGTGTATGTGTGCATGGTGTGTATATGTGTGCATGGTGTGTATATCGGTGCATGGTGTGTATGTGCGTCCACATATGTTTGCATGCATGGTGTGTATATGTGTGTATATGGTTGCATGGCATGTATATGTGTGCATGGCATGTAGATGTGTGCATGGCATGTATATGTGTGCAAGGTGTGTATATGTGTATGCATGCATGGTGTGTAAATGTGTGCATGGTGTGTATGTGCATGCACATGTGTATGTGTGCATGGTGTGTATATGCGTGCAGTCTGTATATGTGTGCATGGTGTGTATATGCATGCATGGCATGTATATGTGTGCATGGTGTGTATGTGCATGCACATGTGTATGCGTGCATGGTGTGTATATGCGTGCAGGCTGTATATATGTGTGCATGGTGTGTGTATATGTGTGCATGGTGTGTATATATGTGCATGGCGTGTATATGTGTGCATGGTGTGTATATGTGCGCATGGTGTGTATAGCTGTGCATGGTGTGTATTTGCGTCCAGATGTGTTTGCATGCATGGAGTGTATATGTGTGCATGGTGTGTATATGTGTACATGGCGTGTATGTGTGCATGGCGTGTATATGTGTGCATGGCGTGTATATGTGTGCATGGCATGTATATGTGTGCCTGGCATGTATATGCGTGCATGGTGTGTATATGTGTGCACATGTGTATGTGTGCATGGTGTGTATGTGCATGCACATGTGTATGCATGCATGGTGTGTATATGTGTGCATGGTGTTTATATGTGTGCATGGTGTGTATATGTGTACATAGTATGTATATGTGTGCATGGTGTGTATGTGTGCATAATGTGTATATGTGTGCATGGTGTGTATGTGCATGGACATGTGTATGCATGCATGGTGTGTATATGCGTGCAGGCTGTGTATATGTGTGCATGGTGTGTATATGTATGCATGGTGTGTATATGTGTGCATGGTGTGTATATGTGTGCATGGTGTGTATATGTGTGCATGGCGTGTATATGTGTGCATGGCGTGTATGTGTGTATTTAGCTTCAAAACATTCTGCAGCTTAGCTGTAGCATTACATTAAATCAGAATTATCATGCATTGATAATTTTACAGCTACTTCAAAAGAATTACGATTTCTTCCCGCTCCACTGTGCTCTGAGTCTACAAGATGATGCGGATATGAAGGATGCTAAGATTGATTGGCTCACTCAACAAGTCCGGTATCTTGTGGGAAAAATGAAGGAAGAAGTATGTCATGTGTCTGTTTGTTTGACTTTCTGTTCATGTATGCATTTAAGCGTTTAGTCTTAACACTCACAGTGAAGAAATGACAAATTCTTTCTGATGTGAGGAATATTTTGAAACTAATTTGACTGTGAGCTGTTAAATTGAAACATGGGAATTTTAAGGGTTAGAAGTTAAAACTTGCCAAAAATTAAAAAAAATATCCATTTACAAACCAAAGGAAAAATGTTTTTCAAAACTTCATTTCAGTGATAAATTTTCTAAAATATTCTCTTGGTCTCCAAATTAGAATTCACTGAAAAAATGTATTTAACATTTTCTTGAACCCATTTTGAACATTAAACAGTCCCTGGTCACGATCGCTCAAGAAAATTAAAGTTCTCGTGTCTCATTAAAGAGAAAAATAGTTGCACGAGGTATGAGATGCCTGTTGATTTCTGTGCAATTTACGCAGCATGCAATGCCCTGCCTCCATATTCCTTGTATCTATGTGTCAATATATTAGTTGAGTCTGTTGTCTGCGCAAGCCGGGATCTCTCAAAAACTCCCCTGTCTGCATGGGCAAGGGTTATTTATCCGTCATCTTTTGAGCATCCTGGGTAAATGAGAGATGTGCGATATGTGCGTTGTGAAGATGGATTTGCATAAGAGAAGACCCTCGCTTTACTGGCTCTGTTATCCCCAGACCACTGCACACCAAGAGACCACTGGTTTACTGACTCTGTTTTTCACAGGCCACTGTACAGAACTTTTTTGTTTGGCCTAATAATGGAGTAATCCAGGTTTAGCTATGCCCCACCCATCTTTAGCTAAGCCTGTGGTGGGATTGATTGATTCCTGAATATTTCCATAAAACTATACACGTCAGGTAAGCTGTGAAATAGTTCAAAACTAATTTGACTGGGTGCTGGTGCTGCCTATGCAGCCAGTCAAATGAGTTTCAAAATATTCAACAGCATAATTTGTACAGCAACGCTTAGTCCATCATCAATTAAGCGGTCGTGACAAACTTATCTACACCATTCATGACATAATTGATTAGGATGTCAGTCTACATGTCATGTACATGATTATAACGTTATATGATTGATGGATAAACTGGAATCCTCCATTCAAGGGTGGGTGACGCTTTTGGAGACAAATCGTCTAGAACCATGCGTCACTATGCATCAAAATTCAGTACAGTTCAGAAATAACGTAACATGTTTCTGAAACAAAATGAAGTGTACTGTTGAACATTTAAAACTTAATTTGATTGAAAGCCATGTCTGTCTTAGGCCAGTAACAGGTTTCAGTCAAATTAGTTTCATAATATTCATCAGCTTTCATGTGCATAAATAGTATTGAAATAGACAATGATATTTCTATTGGTACCGAGTTACGAATGTCATCTTTGGAGCTCAACCTTCAGTCAAATTAACCTTTCTCATTTTAGGAGACACGCAAGGGACAAGAACAGGAGGAAAACAGACAAAAGAAATGGAAAGAAAGCATTAAAGAGAAAACAAAATCTTAACTACGTGGCTGCTGAACGTCTGCAGACTACATCTTTATAAGATTTAACTCCTGATATGCTGAATAGTTTGAAAACAATTTGACTGAGAGTTGTGAGCGCTTACGCCACCAATAACTTTCAGTCAAATTGTTTTCAAAATATTCAGTATGTCCAGAGTTATTTTCCAGTGAAATTATTGTTTGGTGGCTTGCAGCAGTCCGACAGTACAAATAATTACAGGTTTTATTTATGCCCTATCGTTTTTAATCTTCCCCTTTGTGTCATGGGTCATATAGGATTTGGTGTCTAAGGGGGTAAATTATTTGATTATTCTGACTTATTAAATGAAATAATGCATTTTCTACCATGATAATGCAGGGAACTGAGCTGGTACTTAATCACTACTGGCTCAGTAACCTGGATATCATGGTAGAAGATGGTTCTGGACAACATCTCCTCATGTATGGCCCATGGCTCCAGTGTGTTATCTAGTGCTCACATGGTGTTTGTGTAGTGAGTCACAATACTGATTCTTGGACTTTTTTATTTTATGATTGTCAAATTGTTAATAATAAACCAAAATCCTGTTAACTCATCAATCTGTTAACTCACTAAATTAAAAAGTTGGCCCATTCCTCCCCATTCCTCCATTTAAAGCAAGTATCAAAATTGTCAAGTGTTTGCAAATGTAGGCCCCTGTAAGTTTCTTTCCTTTTTTAATGTTCAATAAGAATCTATGACATATCTCAATTTTAATCACACTCCATATGGTTGTACATGGGAGCATGCTTCCTGAGCAAATACATTAGCATTCCGTCCAGTATTCTTATTGTACTATTTAAAGTGACTATTGTCAAATATATTTCTGTGATTTTATATAAAATGTCCTTGTATATTATTATAACATGCAGTATTTTACAAAGCTGAAAGAACCTCGCCACTTAGCGCTCAACTTTGTGTTAACTGTTGAATGGTCAAGCCTTCACTGTCGCCTTGAGGAATGTCCATTTGTACCCTCGAGAAGACTAAACAAATTTATCACAGAAATGACTGGCGCGATAACCAAGCCTGTCAAAACTCGATATCGAGCCAATCATTCTAGTTGTAAATTTTCTAAAATAGTATTCTCTTGTCTTACAAATCGACATTCACTATACAAAAATATTAATTTAACCAGGCAGGACCAGGGGTGGGAGAGATGTCAGTCAAGGCTTGGCCCCTAAAGTGTAACTTCATATTTCCACTTTATGAAATCTTGCAACAATGATATCTCATTCATTGACCCTGTATATTATCTGGCAACTGTGACCTCATAAATTCAGAGATTATTGAATATATTCCTTCATGTAATAAAACAGTCATGATTCTAACCCTGTAATGCTCAACCAGACCTCTGCAGTGGTCTTAAACAAGCTCCATTTACAGACCAAGAGAAGAATATATTTGACATTTTACATCTGGGATGCCTGTCGGGATAAGCGAGCCTGTCATTCCAGTGATAAATTTACAAAAATAGTCTTCTTTTGGCCTGCAAATGGGGAAAATATTTTGATTTTATTGACCAAATTTGACCATTAAAGGGCTGATACAAGCATTTTTATTATTTTGAAATCTATTTTATTTATACACATTTTATTTTATATGATATTTTATTGAAATAGATGAATTATATTTTATATTGTGAATTGTTTATACAATGTTTAAATTAAATTATTTACTGTAAATATTGACAGCAACTAATTATTGTAAAGTAATTAATCGTTTTTATAAACTTCCATACAAGTGTACACATTGTGATATTTTTAAGATCAGTATTTTATTGAATTATGGATTTATAAAACAGCATGTTGTCTTTCGTTGACAAAAATTGTCTTATAAATTACTAACTGTGGTCAGAAATAATAAATATTTTTGTCTGATTATATATTGGTTGTAATGTGTCTTGATTATTATGATCATGTCTTCATGCATATATGATCTATGCCCCGCCCGTCTCTAGCTCAGCTCCACCCACGCCTCGCTTGTGTTGGGATCGATCAATCTATGAACTTCCCGAATATCAATTTCCAGAAAACTATACAGGTAAGCTGTTGAATATTTTGAAATTAATTTGACTGGGTGCTGTTGCTGCCTATGGCAGCAACAGCTCCCAGTCAAATTAGTTTCAAAATATTCAACAACATATTTAGTTAATTAAGTGGTGACATACAATTCTTACAATGTGTCGGACTATTAAGAGTTAAAGATGGGCCTAATAGAATTATTTATAACGTAAGGATTATGACATCATCGTACACACCGCTTAGCTGATTATGATGTCATTACTCCATTCTACCACACAGTACAGCTCATAAATAAGTTAATGTTTGCATAACAAAAATCAGAAAGATGTCAGTTAGTACAGCTTTGATCATAATGTCAGAAATGTTCTGTGGAATATTCTGAACATAATTGCATTGGAAGACATTGCTGCCTTATTTTCGTTTTGACAATACCATATCTATTTGGGCTATGAAGAGGAAGAGGCCACACCCACAAGTGGCAGAGTTATGGCCCTTGCTATATTTTCAAAGTATTGAAGCCTATGGGGAAAATAAGTTTGTCACATTTCGCCATTTATCAACTGATTAAAAGTAAATTTGGAAAATATGTTCCTTTAGGCAATATCTATTTGGGCTATAAGGATGAAGTGACCACACCCTTAAATAAGTGCCATAGCTCTGCTTCATTAATGCATTTTTAAGTATTGAAGGAAAATACAAATACCAGAGTTATGGCCCTTGCTATATTTTCAAAGTATTGAAGCCTCTGGGGAAAATACATTTGTTGCATGTTTCGTCATTTATTAATGGATTACAACTAAATTTAGTATATATGTTCCTTTAGGCAACATTTATTGGAGCTATGAATATGAAGTGGCCACGCCCTTAAATACGGGCCATAACTTTGGTTCATTGAGGTGTTTTTAACTATTGAGCTATATGAGGAAAATACATGTTTTCGCCAATTGTTGATAGATTAAAATCAAATATGTTCCTTCAGTCAAACACGTATTTGAATTATGGATATAAAAAGTATACATCTGTAGACAAGGGCCATAACTCTGGTTCATTAAGACTTGAAACTTTTGAACACTGGTGAAAAAAACATCTGTTTTGTCAATTGTTGATGGATTAAAAACAAATTTAGCAGATATGTGCCTTCACCCTATGAATATAAATTAACCATGACTTTGATAAGTCTTCTTCTGAATGTTGTCAGATTATGAAGATGTCATCTAGATATCTGAGGTAAAGAAGAGGCTTTTTGGTTGATTTGTTCAGCGCCTCCTCTTTCCACTCCGTAGCATAAATCGTGGCAAAATTTGGGCTGAATCGCTAACCCATTGCGCATCCACAGATTTGAAGGCAATTTTCACCATTAAATTGGAAATCGTTTCCTTTAAAACTTAGCTGTAATAATTTTTGAATTTCTGTATCTGGTCGATCTGAATCTGGAAATTTGATAAAAGCATTCTTAACAGCATTAACTCCAGCATCAATATCTATATTGGTATACATAGCATATATGCCTAATGTGACCAAATATAAATCTTTCGGAACTGACAATTTGGATAACTTTGAAAGAAAGTGTTCTGTGTTCTTGAGAAAGCTCTTGTGTCTATTAGCAATGGGTTTTAATTAGTAATCAATATATTCTGAAATGCCATAAGACTCACTGCCACAGTCTGAAATGATAGGTTGTCTAGGTGGTGTCAATGGATCTAACCAGGCGCTGATTGGTTTATGGATTTTAGGCAAGATATAAAATATCTGATTTTTTACAATTATTCTCAACTAGCAGATACGTTAGGCTTATCGATGTATTTATTTGTATGCAATGAATTAGGTATTTCAATGAAATTGTGTCGATTTTGAGGCCAAATTAAATCAAGTTTTGTGTAATGCTTGCTTAACTGCCTTTCAGCCTCGCGGATGTAATTTTCTCTTGACATAATGACAGTTGCTGAACATTTACTGGCTGGTTTTATAATAATATTCTGATTTCTACGTAATATGTTGATAGCGACTGCCAATATTCAGGATCATCTTCCCGGGCTATGGCCATCCTGGTGTCACGTAGCCATTGTTCTGAAATGTGATAATGCGGCGCCATGACAGCACTCAACATGGATGTCAGGATGGACGTCTATATCAATTCAACCCAGATTAGAGGACCCTATCAGCAGAATCATTTTGTGATTCTGGGGATCATCCACAAGTCCTTTGTTATGAGATTGATCAGAGAGTTTACTACCATTCTCCTTAGGCGGGGCATGAGGCATGGATGAAAGAAGAGGAGCAGAATGTGCAGGAGGAGATGAGGCAGGAGGAGGAATTTAGAGAGGAGTTGGAGGAAGAGGAGAAGATTGAGTAGGAGGAGAAAGAGGCGGGTTTGAGAATGATGCGGAAAGAGGCGGAGATCGAGGAGGAAGTGCAGGAGTCGGGATTGAGAGAAATATTGGAAGAGGAGAAGTTAGAGGAGAAAGAGCCAGCGGCGGAATTGAGAGAGAAGGAGAAAGAGGTCGAGTCAGAAGATGACGAGGAGAATATAGGGGAAGAGTTGCTAGGTGGTAGATTAGGGGTACAGTTAGAAACTCCAAGATGGCCACCAACCACCGGAGATCATCGTGAAAATTGGTTTCCGAATCATAGCTCCGTTACAGTTTATCAGGCTTTCAAACTGTATAGTCATCAGGACTGTCTGGAGAAGAAACCTATCAAAATGATAATAATCTGAAATTATATGATAAGAATGATGACGATGTAGGATGAAAAGATCTTCAAGCTGCAATGGACATTTCCATTTTTAGCTATGCCCCGCCCATCTCTAGCTAAGCTCCACCCACACCTCGCTCGTGTTGGGATCGATCTCTGACTGTCGATTTCCAGAAAACTATACAGGTAAGCTGTTGAATATTTTGAAACTAATTTGACTGCGTGCTGTTGCTGCCTAAGGCAGCAACAGCTCCCAGTCAAATTAGTTTCAAAATATTCAACAGCATGTTTATTAAATAGCAAGGAATTACAAAGACATATAATTCATACAACATGTCAGACTATTTGAGATTTGATGGACTATTTGAGATTTGATGATGGTCTATATGGAGCCTTTTGTGATGTAATGATTGTGGCATCATCATACACGCGCTGAGCTGATTATGATGTCATACAAGGTCAGATGCTGGATGGGTACTCTGGAAAGGTGAATTAGTCCTTTGTGGCCACTGTTTCTCTTCCTCTGCCAATGTCCTTAGCTCCTGCAGGTTGTTCTTGGTTCTCTGTGTACCCAGTCCTGCTGTCAAAGCATTACGTAGCACATTTAGCATGTTTGTGCAGTGAATGTCCTTTACACGCTTTGTAGGTATTGGCTCTAAATACAGCAAATTTCAAGGCTTTTTTCTGCAGGTGTGTCTAGTGGCATTGGCAGAACATGGCCAAACATACACGCCATGTTCAATACTGTCCCCCAGAGTGGGCCTGCAAAGATGGTCTATGTGTCATTGGCGATTATGCTGTCCAGCCAGCGATGTTGAGTGATAGTACAATTGTGTTCGCTCTCAACACCGGGCGCTGGCTGAAAACGTGGTTCACAGACTAATGCCACGGTGACTGGGAGATGCCAATCAGCTCACCACGCCTTCTTGGAAAGTCACCACAGTCTGCCACCCACTTCTTCAGCCTCCGTCGTAACTAGATCTATACGCTGCTTTATAATGCTTATGTGTGTTCTTCTGTCATTGTCTTGTTATTTGTGGTTGCGCTGACGTGGTTAGAAGTCGACCATTGGCTTCGAACCCATTGGGCAGGCAACATGTACGCGCACCGGCCTGAGGGATTGGTCCAATGGGTGCGTGCCAAAATGGCTACCCGGGCTCCTCCATCAGGAAGGCAACCCGTTATTAAAGTTAAGTAGGCCTAATTCGCTTGAGGCATAAATTATATGTGTTTGGACTCAATAACCACAGCTTAGCCTAGCTCCTGAAGAAGGACCACCAAAATAACGTGCCACCGACTAAACCAGTGACTAGCTTAAGAGAAGATGGCGTCGTATTCTGTTGAAGTCGGTGCTCCGCCTCCACATAATACAGAGTGCATTCCTATATAAATAATTACACATATATAATTTAACACACTTTGGCAATTGTTCTAGATGGGAGTGTGGTCTTGACCATCTCTCACTCTCCGCTACGGTGTAGCAGGCATTTTCCTGTGACGGGGCCCACGCATGGCACTTTCCTCTCGCAAAACCAATTTGTTGTCCCACGTGAGGCATTAGTTTATGTTAAACTAGTTAGCCACGCTAGGACCCCTCCTTCATAGGGTTACCTATCGTATGAATAAGTATAGGTTAGGTATCTTTGGCGCAGATGGCACCAATACGTAATTTCATTTTACTGCGGATAACGATTCTTCATTGCTAGTTCAGAGGTACTTTTCAGCTAGAAGCCATCTTTCGACACGCTGTGCTATGAAATATATTTTAATTAATTAACCAAACATACAGCAACACACCGGCTTGTGTAGCGCGGATTGAGCGGTCAGCTACGAACCATCCCAGCCCATCTGGGTACGGAACAGCGTGTTGCCTCATGGGTAGGCCAGTACGCGTGTATAAAGCCATATAAGAGAGGTTCGTAAAACGACTAAGTCTTGGAGAGAAAAAGCATCATATTTTGTACCGAGTTGGTACATGCAATTCCTTTAATTTATACTGTCCTCGTCGTTCTCAATCATGATCGAAATGAAACGCTGATTCCAAATCCTTTTACTATTTTAATATCGGTCAAGAAATCGCCTAGTTTTCTTTAATTGAACCAGCAAATTCCTTTCAAAATATAGTTCCCCATAGGTTTAGCGCATGCATATACTTAGTGCATGAGTACGATAGCGCGTCACGTGATCACTTCCCTGCCTCTGTAGCGTGCTCGCTGATTGGCTGTGACGCTCCAGCTGTGACGTCATGAGTAGTATAAAAGGTGCTGGAAAATCAGGTTCAGGAGCAGTCGAGAGAGAGAGAGAGAAGGTGGTGGTGCAGTACTTGGTCTGAGAATAGCGAGTCGAAGGTAACTGATTACCGTATAGTGTGCTCCCTATAGCCTACTGTGGTGCCTCTCAGTTTTGAGCACTCGTCTCTGGGTACTAGCCACAACATCCGCATTGCACGTTTTTGTACGCTCCCGGAAAGGTATCACCCGGGGGCCATAGTGAAATTTAGTATCCTTGAACATACATAAACGGATGGTGTTGAACTCTGTGGAAATCATCCACCTCATCTTCACATAATACAGCGTGCATCACATTAAGCTTATAATTTCACTACATTGACTCTTTTATATAGCATAGTTTGAACAAGAGAGAGGCCCTTTTTGCTATCTCTCTGCCTCCGCTTCGGCATTGTAGGCATTTTTCTGTGACAGAGGCCAGCGTGAGGCACTTCCCTCTCGCAACAAATAATGTTTGTATTAGGGGTTAATTTAGTTTATATTAAACTTGCTAAGTAGCCGCGTTAGGACCCTCCTTTGCGGAAATACCTCACGGGTGATCTATGAGGTACCACTGGAGAGAACCATGATGACGAGTCATCAACTTGACCCTATGTACTTGACTTCTCTCTGGTAGCAGCAAACGAGTACCATTGTTTGACTGCTACATTTAATTATTTAATTATGTCCCCGCCCTAAATGGAGTGAGGGGACCGTCACACTGGTGACACCAACAGCGAGGATGAGACAGTGAGGTTCACCATCCGCGGCGAGGGTCGCATGGCCCCACTGGAACGTGAATGTTCCATGGTTCTAGAAGTCGATCTTTATATAATCAGACAACGTGCGATACCGAATCCACGACCCCAATATCAACAGCTAAGCAGCAGCTTTGCCCCAACGTACCACGTACTTGCGGTGCCGCGGAACGAGAGTATCCGACAGACCACCGCTCACGACTGGAGGCTACACTACATCAATAGTCGGGATGATAAGGCGGTGTTCACCACAGGCGGCAATGGTCGCCCGGCCACACTGAAACGTGAACATTCCTGCGGCCTTTGAAGTCGGCCTTTGTGGTCGCAGGTCACATGCGCGATCCTCTCTCCATACCGAGCCTAGCTAACCAGCATTGTCGGGATGGCGAGTACCTTGCATACTCTTCGGAATCCGAGGGTGAATTGTGGGAGCAGCGCGACGCCGGCGCAACCGTTCACGCTTGAAAGGACTACTCTGGGGCCTAGTGCAACATAAAGGCGTTTCTTGGTTGGTAGTAAGACATGTTCTATGCGACCACCTTATCGGACGTTTGACCACGAAAGCCCTATCTAAAGGAATGAGCCATATTCACACCGAAGTTCCATACTCTAATTATTAAGACAAGCATACAAGTTAGCTTTTAAATATGTTGCTATAGGCAGCAACAGCTCTCAGTGAAATTAGTTTCCAAACATTATTTGAAATTGACTGGGATCTGTAGGTGTCGCATGGAGCAGCAACTTGCAGTCAAATTACTTTCAAAATATGCAATGACATTATTTGTTATGCTAAGAATTATTTTTCGTATGTGATATTTCAGATTCTAATTGCATGGTTAAGATAGAATGTGTCTATTAGATAGCTGTAGGTGGCAGGTCTTAGAACCGAGCAACTAACGCCTTTATGGTGCACTAGAAACTAGATAGTCAGTGGTCTCACTGGTTATATATGTATACATAATATATATATATATATATATATATATATATATATATATATATATATATTTTTTTTTTATTGACTCACTGGCAACGTGCGGCTTCAATTTCAATGTGCTAACCAACCGACAGTCATGCACCCATTAGTTTAATTTGTTGATCACCATCTCCCGGTCGGGGGGGGGGGGGGGGGAGATCGAACCGCCATACTGCACCTCCGCATAGCATCAGCAACCAGACATCTTTCCACTGGACCACCACACCAAGACTAAAAAGTCTAGGGTTAGCCGACAAGTTTTCACATGTCTGATAGACTGACACACTGACGATTCATATGGGACTATCTGTGGATGCACCCGCCACGATTCAATCCTAGGCTTTTTAAGCCTATTGTACTCTGACTCCATCACGACTATGGCAGTATATGTATTTTTATTTTATTGATGCACTGGCAACGTGCGGCTTCAATTTCTATGTGCTAACCAGCTGACAGCCATGCACCTATTAGTTTAATTTGTTGATCACCATCTCCTGGTCGGGGGATCGAACCGTCATACTGCAACTCCGCATAGCACCAGAACCAGACATCTTTCCACAGGACCACCGCACCAAGACTAAAAAGTCTAGGTTTAGCCGACCAGTTTTCAAACGTTTGATATACTGACACACTGACGATTCATATGGGACTATCTGTGGATGCACCTGCCACGATTCAATCCTAGGCTTTTTAAGCCTGTTGTACTCTGACTCCATCACGGTTCTGGCAGTATATGTATTTTTATTTTATTGGCGCACTGGCAACCTGTGGCTTCAATTTCTATGTGCTAATACCTCCTTATATGTAGTCACCCTTCCAGGTGAGCTACTACATTAATAACGTGCAATTAAAGGTGAATATTCACACCAAAATGCTTGAAAAAAGATTTCTAATCAAGGCAGGCACCTTAAAGTACTTACTATGGACTAAAGTTGAATAGATTCCTGGCTATAAAAAATAAACTGTGGACCTTCAAATAATCATTTGTATAAACACTGTTTAGATCGTTTAGTGTGAGAAAGTCAAGCCAGCCAACATAACAGATTCAACTAACATTGCTTGTTTGGTTAAAGTACATAAAAACTGACAAAATACGCAATATCATATGCAAATAGAACGGCCCATTTCTAGCTAGTTTCCGCTCATTGTTCACGCAGCGTGCAATGGATTTGAAACTTTCAAACTTGAATTCCCATGATGTAAATTTCAAGGTAACCACGAATAAGCCGTTCAATGTTTTGAAAGTAAATTGACTTGGAGCTAGATCCCAGTCAAATTAATTTCAAAACATTCAACAGAATGTGTATTAAATTGTAAATTCTTCAGCCATAAAATTTATTTGATGACAGACTTCTATTTTTGTGATGGAGCTACGTCACTTGATTGTGACGTCAGCTAACATGTGACATATTTGATTAAGACGTCAGATACTTGGGTACTTGAGCCCTCTCTTAATACTCTATTGCTATACCATAACTTTATAATAGCGCAAGATAGGGACACAGGTACAAATAGCCCATCAAGACATAAATTTTATTTTATTTAGCGTCAATGTGTACAGCATTGTCAGCCTTTGCCATCTTTTGTTGTATAATCCTCACACTGAAAAACAAACAGTATCTCTTATTTGTTGCTGCAAGATGATAAGACAAACAAAGCAACACCCATACCACCTTGCAACATCATGGTCGTGGCTTATTCTGAAAGCTTATTCTAGAAAATTAATACAAGGCCAATGAAAACCATTGCGATATGAATGTAAATATCTAAATTGAACGTTATTGTTGTTTCTCCGAGACAGACGGAATGTTCGATCAATATATTCTCAACATTTTCTAGGCTATAACGAATGGTATCATCATTGACGGACATTTTGTGCTGTGATTGTCTTCGTTCCTAGCACAGCGCTGTGCCATACATGCCGTTGTCAAACTAGACAATGCCCCAGTTCACACAATATTTCACCAAACTGGCGACAACATCTAGTCACGACATAGCGAGTAAGACGAACAGCAATCCATATGCGGTTAATAAAGGGCAATTCCATTGTTGCGTATGTGACATTTAGAGAGGTGTTTGTATCAATAATTGCTAACTGATCATCTAAGGCCAGAACTTCTTGCTATTTAGTTACTAGGTATGGTTAAATGAAAACAAATTTGGTTGAATTCATAGTACACACTAATTGTACATAATAAATGATGCATTGTATTGGCATCTAGATGACATCACATACACTCTTTGAGGAGACAAAATGAGAGAGCCCACAATTCAACATTAATGCGAAGCTACACACTAAATGATCGCGCTATAGATAACGGAATTTTCCGTGAAGCAATGATCTTGAATCTATCTATATCGGCGTCATTCAGGACGTCATTCATTATGATGTCATTCTACACATCACGTAGTTGATTATGACGTCATATGATGGGTGGATACTCTGGAAAGGTGAATTATCATCGTATTATTAAACATACCAGCGCAATCTACTCGAAAATCTGTCTCGTGTGTGCAGTGATGGTAGTACAAATAGTCGTATGATGTGCAATCTGTAATGCTATCTTCTGTGCCCAAACAGTAAATGTCATCCATGTATATAGGCCCAGTTGAGATTGGTGATAATGATACCCACTTTGGCAGGATACGCGGATTGGATGTGCTAGATATAAAAAAAAATCATTAATTAATATACAATGCACATAAGTAACCCCCCCCCCCACGCAGCACAGTTTTACTGTTTAAAGTTAATACCTATTGCTAGTGCTTGGTTTGACTATAGTGTTTGCTAGAACCGTTGGTGTATTGAACATCCTATCTCTCACTCAAATAACTGGCATCATAATCAAATATGTCACGTGTTAGCTGACGCCACAATCAAAGTGCCGTATATCAATCGCGAAAATCGAAAAGTTCATCACTAAGGTCAAGTTCGACTTTGCTAACTATGGTCAGTTTGCTGGTTTACTGACCATGGGCAGTCGCTATGACAAGCCGAACGCTGAATAGTTAGCTATAGTGCGTTGGTTCCAGATTTCCGATTGAATTTCTATTGCAGAAAATTTGGAGCCGGGTACGAGTCTCCATTAACCCTTTCTGTCGTCCGTTTTGATGGCCTACGAAAATGGGTTATTTTCGTCCGCTAAGACATCAAAAAGCATCCAAATACTACAAAGCGGGAAGGAAATTGGACTCGGGAACAATGATTTACGATAGGGCATCATAATTTCATCAAACTTATAGGGAAATATTATCATGTTTATGAGCATTTTACCGTGGCAAGCGAACCCTATCCGCCATTTTGGATTTTACGCAAATTTCGAACTAACCATCTGAACCGAGTTCGGGCGCTCGGTTGACTATAGTTGACTAGCTAGTTAACCATTTGAAGTTCGACTCGAAATTTAGTTTTGCTATAGCTACCTATGGTTAGGAGACGAACTTGGCCTAAGGCGTACCAATTGTATGTATTTGATGAATTTATAAGTTAATACACTTTCTGTTGAATATTTTGATAATAGATTGATTGGAGAACGTTGCTGTCATAGGCTACAACAGCTCCCTGTCATTAGTTTGAAAAATATTCAACAGCTTACCTGTATAGTTACCTGAAGATTTGGAATTCTGGGAAATCACGGTTCTGTGTTAAAAGTTAAAACCAATTCAAACACCTTTACAAAGTTTGTAGAAAATAGGTAGAAATGGGCTGGGCATGGCCAGAAATAGAACCTCTATTGTCTACTATACTAAAATGTGCAACATAATTAACTGCATGTTCTGCTGCGTCTCTTTACACCGACAAAACTCCGACAAGTCAGGTCCTCTGATGGCGATGGCACTTGAAGGGACGTCGGCATTTGGATAAAGAAAGCAGGCTTAGATCTTTAATTGTCACCATTGGCCAAGACAATCACAATATTAACGGCTTTCATTTGTTCGACAAGAGAAAACAATTTTTAAAAATTTACTCTCCAACTGTACTTGTATTTAATTACTTTGAAATTTAAATTATGGGAATTCAAGTTTCAAAGTTTCAAATCGATTCCAACATGCGTAAAAATGGGCATACTTAGCTAAAATGGGCGGAGCTTAGCTAAAAATGTACGTAGCTTAGCTAAAATGGGAATACTTAGCTTAGCTAAAAATGGACGTAGCTTAGCTAAAATGGTCAACCTTACCTAAAATGGGCATACTTATCTAAAAGTGGGCATACTTAGCTACAATTGGGCGTAGCTTAGCTAAATATGGGCATAATTAGCTAAAATTGGGCGTAGCTTAGCTAAACATGGGCATACTAAGCTAAAAATGGGCGGATATAAGCTAAAATTGGCGTACTTGGCTAAAAATGGGCGGAGATTAGCTAAAGGCGGACGTAGCGTCGCTATAAAGCGGCACTACTTTGCTAGACATGGACACCCCCCCCCACCCCAACACCGGTTGACCTTCAAACTGGTTAATAGGTCTTAATACATTAGAAATAAAGTGTGATGCATATATGATTATAAAAAATATAGTTAATCCATCCGACAATGCACGCAGAAAAGGTCTGACAATGAAAGATAAATTATGTTGAAAAGTAATCCTAGAGTACTAGCCTAAAAAGACACCAAAACCTGGAAAAAAATTGACAACAAGATGTCATTCTCAGGAAAAGTCCAGAATAATAGGCTGAAACATAATAAAAGTCCCGGGAATTCATCCATGTCCTAATTCAAGATGGCGTCCAAGATGGCCAGCGCCCTCTATTTTATCATATTTCTACTGCCATGGCCATTACAGATTCAAATAAAGTGTCTAAACATAGGTTTTCGAACATAAGCAGTCAAATGGAATCATTAATTGCATGATTCAAAATTAAAATCTCAGTATTCAAGATCGCGGCCAAGATGGTGGCCAAAATGGTCGCCATTTTCTATTCTATCATATCTCTGCAACCAGACGTGAGAGAAATAAAGTAAAGTGTCTAAATCTAGGTTATCAAATGCAAGCCATCTAATGGCATAATTAATTACATGATTAAACATTAAAATTTCAAAATTCTGCAATTTTCTTAGAAATAATAGTTGCAGCTCCAATAAGTATGGGATATTGCTACAACCTGATAGCTATGCAGTGAGACGGTTTGAACATGCTCTGATACCAGGTGAAGCACCATCATGGGCCTTAGGTAATTTCACACAGTTTGTGTATGACAATGACGATTTCAATGTATACACCTGTGTAAAAGTTAAGCACCACCCTATTTTTACGCACATGCGAGGGTATATTCATGTGCTATGAAGAAAGCAATAGCATAAACATTTATGTACCCATCCATCTTAGTGCAAGAGGTAATAATGCAACTAGAGGAATGCTGATTTTGATGGTGGGGAAACACTGTATGTTTTTGTTTGAACTTGAAAACGAGGCCTGAATATGGTTACGTTGACACAACTGACAACTATTGCCCTACAGTTGACACACGTGGCTAGATTGTCATTAATGGTGTCTGAAAACGAAGTTTAACATCTGTGCACGAGTTGGAGACTGTCATTATTAATACCGGGTATATCCACCTTGTGCCTGGATGACGGCCTGGACACAACGTCTCATGCTGGTCACCAACCGACTGATACGCCATTGTGGTATTCGTTGCCATTCAAGATGGAGTGCGTCTGTTAATTCCTGTAGGTTCTGCACAGGAGGATCCCTCCTTCTCACCGTGTTCCCCAGAATGTCCCAGATATGCTCAATAGGGTTCATGTCAGGGCTCCTTGCTGGCCATGGTAGGGTTTCGATGGCATTCTGGCGGAGGTATTCATGCACAGCTCTAGCACGATGTGGTCGGGCGTTGTCATCCATGAATATAGGGTGGGTTCCAGGTGCATGATTTACAAAATGAGGGACCACAACTCTATCCAGTATGGAATCTTGATATCTTTGTCCATTTAGTGTTCCAGGTACAGTCAACAGATCCAGCTTACAATCAAATGAGATGCACCCCCATATCATAACGGAACCTCCACCAAATGGAACTTCTTCCATGATGTTACGTTGGTCGTACGCCGTGCGTCTGGACCTCCATACACGAGTTCGACCATCTGTGGCATGAAGCAGGAACCGACTTTCATCGGACCAGTGTACCCGTCTCTAGGATCTCATGTTCCAGTGTCTTCTTTCGTTGCACCACCTCAGACGCTCCTCTTTGTGGTGTGCAGTGAGGAGAGGACATCTGACAGGTCTCCTAGCTTTCATGCCAGCAGCATACAGTCTCCTTTTGACGGTAGACATTGACACTCTATTGCGCGTTTCCCATTGCTGGCTGAGCACTCTGCTGTTGGTGAATGGAGATCTCCTAACAAGGCGTACTAGGGCTCGATCATCACGGGCAGTAGTCTTCTTCGGTCTTCCAGATCTAGGCCTGTCCTTCACCTCGTTAGTTTGCCCATGTTTTGCAATCAAACGACTGATTACAGTATGGTTAATGTTCAGCTGTCTGCCAATCTCTCTGCATGACATACCAGTGGTATGCATGCCTATGATTTGCCATTTCACACGATCACTTAACCTTCGTCTTGCCATAGCGGTTCACAATCAAGAGCTAATTCTCTCTGTACAAATAAACCAAGGTCATGAACACAAAATTCCTAATCTTGTCGCCTAAATCTGTATGTAATGTTCTACACCTCAAACTGGACTTTTACATAACTGAACACGTGTGCTGTTTCCCGCCACGCACGGACATCAAGCGGCGTGAAGTCATGCATGCATGTGCATTTCGTACTTGGAATTATGTCAGCTAACGCGGGGACAAAAAGTATGGCAGCCTAGTTGTACCATCATGTTTCTACGTTCTATTGTTTTTGCTGGTGCTTAACCTTTGCACAGGTGTATAGATGTAGTTACAGTCATAACACTTTCCACAGTATGTGTATCATAACTTGTGTCATTCCACCTGGTGTTGTGGCTAGCTCACCTATAAAACACACCAACAACACATCATCTGCTGAAACCATTGACACATTTGGACACATTTCTATAAAACAGATACAAACCGTCTGTCCCGCTACTGCATTCTGTTGTAATAGAGTCCCTCATCGTTCATGACCTGGAAACCAAGCATCTGAGCTCATCAGTTTCCTTAGACTATCTCAGCGTTGTTAGTTATATCCTTGAGCTAATCTCATGTCCTTCGTGAATGGCTTCATGAAGGTGGCAATGAAGAGTGACCAATGTGAGACAACAAGAATTGAAGTCAACCCTTCTTCAATCTGGATCCCAACAATCCAAGCACAATTTACACTGCATTATGCTTTGTACAGAAGCAGTGTGAAAAGCACGGCCCGCGAATATGTCCAGTTACATTTAATAAAATGTTCTACCTAAAGCCAGCAAAGATAGTAGCGGCGTCACAAGATCTAGATAACATCGTTTTTCATTTCGGTGGATTCCATCTGCTGTTTTACCTCGATAGGGCTGTCAAGGTTATCGCAGGATGTGGACTAGCAGAGCTATGTGCCAAAGGATCATTTGTGCATGTATTATCCGGACATGCATCCTTACGTACATATCGTGTTAACACCCTTTACAAAGCCCTTCTTGACCAGGAGCCGTATGCCAGTGACGTAGCAGAAGCGGAGTGCATCGTGCAGCTAAGACAGATCATTTCGAAATTCCTTGACCTGGCTGAACATCATAGCAAAACCTGCACAACTCCGGTACCTATATATGCGACAAGTGACCCTCGTACAACTCTTCATTCGTGTGAAAAGGATGTGGCACTCGAGGCTCCACCTCTATTTTGTGGGGGAAATGGTTCCACATTGCCATGCAGAAAGGCACCTTCCATATGCGAAGTCTGTCCGACTGTATCTACGGCAAATGGAAGCCTTAGAGAAAACCATGCCAATATACGATTACATACACCTTTTAGAGAAGGGCTATTTTACTATCGGTCGTTGTGATGAAATCTGGGGTGGAAATTTCTCAGATCAGACAATTAAACAGTTTATGACGCTGATGCGCTCCTATATGTGGCGCACTGGAGCTGTTCACAGGGGTACACACTACTCGCTCAGAGCAACATAATGTCATGCGGCAAATCATCCAAATCAAGAGACGTGCCCCTATCTTGTTGCATATGCATCCATGAATTGCGATGATGCTGTAGGAATTGGACTTACAGCGGCATTACAAATAACAGGAAAGAAGTTTACAGAGATCAAACTCCACAGTAATAACGGCGTGACGGCAATCGCTTATATGAGCAAGACCATCAAAGTCCGGAGCATGATACAGTAGTCAGCGAACGTCTGTTATTCAACAACATCACACGTGCCTTGAATGACAGCTCTGAGAGGAAAGTTTCCTTGGCTTACAAACTTGCTCATCGGTGTCATTCCCTTTTGCATGATGGTTTGATAGGGAAACCAGCAAAGAGCTCCCTGGGCATTCTGTTGAAATCATTGATTACGTAACAATCAAGCATGCCAGAGAATTACGACTTTGATTTAGATGTTGGTCACCTACTTCAAACAGTTGTTTGGCCACAACCAACCACGTATTATGATGTATGTCAGTCATATAATTCATACGCTCTGAGGGATTGCGGGGCTGGGTCAACTGTGATGTTTGATGGATACGGCAGTGCCACTTCAACAAAGCTGGCTGAGCAGAAGCGGAGAGCCCATAAGTGTATATCCAGCAACATAATATTCGATGATAAAATGCCCCATTCTTGACTAACAGTAACAACAAGAAGAGTCTGATCCAGTCTTTACGTGAACAGATGATTACTGCTGGCATACTGGTTAAGCAGGCGGAATCAGACGCTCTCCGCAATGTATCGACATGGCAAATGCAAGGCTTCCAACATAGTACACAAAAACAGGACTATGACTGGTTGGATACGTTCACAAAGAGCAGAAGCACTCATGACGACGTAAAAGGTGTCGGAGAAAGCTTCATTCTTAAGCTTCATAGGCTGACAAATTTAAATCTGTAGATGAATACCACCACAGAGAGAGAGAGAGAGAGAGAGAGAGAGAGAGAGAGAGAGAGAGAGAGATGAGTGACAGAGGACAAGGATATTGCTGAATTTTACCCTGGCCTTTGATCTTTTGTCCCAAAGCACTGGGGTAGCTTGGGACAAATATCGAAGGCATGTGAATTCTAAGTGAATACATTTCCTGATACGTATTTAACCAATAAAAAATCCCAAGAATTAAACTATAATCCAATATTACCAACCCAGCAATTCGTCTGGCTGTAGAAAATCGATGGAATCAATTGAATTGGACTTGGCAAACCCTGATTTTTAAAATAAACAAAACACTCGAATTAATGATTACATTGGATTGCGTGTGTCTGAAGCCCACCGTATCTGCGACAATCCGCCATCTCTAATTTCTTATATCTTGGTTATTAATCCTGTAATTAATGGTTTTATTGGATAACTTGCCTCTGAAGCCTATGTTTAGACACTTCGTTTGCATTTCAATCATTTCTTGTTGCAAGAATACGATAAAATAGAATGTGGAGTCTCTTGATCACCGTCTTGTAGGCCATCTAAATCTTCAGACATCATTTCAATCTGTAAATAATGATTTCATTGGATTGATTGTGACTGAAATCCTATGTATAGCCAATTTGTTTGCATTTTGTATCATGTTTGGCTGCAAGGATATGATAAAATAGAAAATGCCGGCCATCTTAACCACCATCTTAACCGCCATCTTGAATTTTTTAGATCTTAAATTAAAATCATGTAATAAATGATTTCATTCGATAGCTTGTGTCTGAAAACCTATGTTTAGACACTTTATTTGAGTGTCTATCACGGTTTGACCCTGTTGCTATTGGCCTAAATTACCGGTACTCAACACTTTCTGTATGGCACATGAAATTAAGAAATGCTGGATCATTTCGTGGAAGAATTAACGTACCTGAAGCCGAGCATTCGGCATATGACGCGAGCAGTGTTAGTGTTGTTGTATCTAAAATACACCACATCATTACAGATTGTCCCCCAAACTCCGCCAATCTGGATTTCTACACGGCCATTAGTCGGGCTTGTACCTGCAGCTAACCGTATCCCAGATACGACTGGTGACTCTTCTGTCAGTGACAAAGATGTTATAAACAAATAAGACTCGCAAACAAAATTAAAATTTTAAATCTAAATGATGTAATGTGAATTTGAAATTTTGAGTAATATTAAGGCATGGCTTTCTTCCGCGGCTCTAGGTCTAAAAAAGCCATTTGTATAAATAATTTTCGACTGATTTCCATGTCTCACTGAAGCAAGGTTTAGAAATCTATCGAACATTATGGATGAAAATAGTTTGTCCCAAGATTAATTTTGCTGAAAAATCATTCCGCAATTCTATGGCGGGGTATTTTAGTGAAAGCCATAGCGACCAGCAAAATTTAGCTTTTTAGAAAGGCCGATCTAAACCAAATGTTCCATACATTTAGTGTAAAGCGCTTCGATCGCTGCACAATCAGGTGAGCACAATGTGTTTCACATTTGTTTAACTATTTTTAATCTTTAGGAAAACATGATCATGGCACCTGAGTGTGGGAAGTAGAAATCACAATTTGTAGTTGATATTGTATCGTTTTTGCGTTATCAAAAATTTTAGACGACCAGTTTGTGCAAAAGATAGGTACCATGGAGACTACATAACCTTCTGCATAATCATATCATTATTAAGCAATCGATGCATAAAATATACTAAAATTGCTTAGGTTTTATGCAGCAAGAGTCATCAAACAATGATACTTATAGATCACTATGTGGATATGTGGTTCATTGAACATATACATATTTTCAGTAGTACTGTAATTCCAATTTCTTAGCTAAGCTGAATGCACCTACATTTGCAACACTATCCCGTAAACAGACCTCTGTACTATGACCTTGAATTATACATGAAATGATGCCAATATCATTACCGTTGTTTTTTTCATATCAGATCCATGAATTATGATGAATATGGTGTAAATAGAACCTCAGGTATCAAGTGTTCACGCTACTACGGAGACCACATAATCGGTGAAACATGCTTTTCATACTTACAAATGAGTTCTTATTTTGCTAACATTTCCCCTTAAATTTAATATATCAAGCACCAACCGTCCCTGTAAAACGTTCCATCAAATGTATGTTTGTGGTTTTATACTCATTTTACTATAAGTAATGCAAAGTTAGAATATAAACAAACTCCGAATTAAAAAATAATGAACCCCAATTAAAACATAAAGAGTAATTGGCCACATTATTTTAATGTAATCGTGTGTGCCAAACAACATACTATATCTGCTACGGAGACTACACGAAAATTGTGTCTTGAACCTAGATGGTGTAATATAAGTTTACTCTGGATTGTTACGATTTTAAGGTACATTTCTTCATGAATCTATATACTGTACTCAACGCTGCCAACTCAATAAAACAGCTATAGCAAATTGTGACACTAATGCAAGGACTAATATGCCTAGAGAAAAGGATAACAAAAAGGAGCACACATGCTGGCATGGTTTCTTAAGTGGAAGATCCCGTATAACTTAGGCATACTTGACTTCTGTACCGAAGCAATTGAAACGACACATCCAGTTGATTTTATGTATCTAGATTTTCGAAAAGCCTTTGATAAAGTGTCCCACCAGCGACAAGTGAGTAACCTGAGTGGCTACATATGTCGTGTAGATGGAGATGGATTCAGGACTTTCTAAGCAACAGGAAACATGGGGTCTTTGACCATGGCTCCTTTCGGAACTGGGATCCAATCCTCGATGTTCTTGACTCTGCATTGTTTATTGGTTACATCAACGGCATGCCCGAATTAGACAGCAGTATGATAAAACTATTCGCTGATGATACTATGCCTTTCTCAAAGACAGCCTCCACAAATGATCAAGAGCTATATTACGGGAAGAACTCAGCAACCTGAAATACTGTGCAAATCTGTGGCAGCTATACTTCTACGCAACCAAATGTAAAGTTATACGCCTATGATATCAAGCAACACGCTTCAGTACAGTATTAAAGAAGGACAACAAGTTGCAGCACTCAAAGAAACACTGCGAAAGGGGTTTGCGTGTGCATGCTGACAATGCCCTGAAGTTTGACTGAATACTCTGAGATTGCAGCCAGCAAAGCTAACAAACTAGCAGGCATGATAAGATGATCGTTTGACTCCATGAACCTCTCAACCTTTGTTCTACTGTTCAAAAGCTGTGCTAGCCTATAATTAGAAAATTAGGAATGTGGTATGATCTCCACTGTATAAAGAGATGTGCAAATACTTAAGAAAATACAACGACATGTCACAATCCCAACCAGACTTCGAAAACCTACCATTTTAAGACTCAAGACATAAGAGTCAGATCACTGAAAGGACGATGGGTGATCGTACGAGTGGAAATAGTGCCAGGCTTCACAAACAGCTGTTCGCTTCTTCAGCTAAGAGTAGACAACTACTGGAACAATATACTAGAGAACACCGTATCTGCTCCGACTCAATACTTTCAGAGGAAGACTCGACAAAGTCCTACTCTAGCCGCAAATAGGAGACTCATTTCCCAATGAAACCCAGCAGTACCCAAAATGCAGTTTAACAGGTTCAACATTCTCCTGAAGAAGCTACATGCTGTTTAGCCGATGCAACAGACGAGGGCTATGTAACTATGTGATAAAAGTAGGGGTAACAGCCACATCATGCACGTGTAGTCTGAGGACACTAGGCTCAAAACGCCATTATGACATCGTTACTTAAAGTAAAGTAAATCTTTACTTGTCATTTCATTTAAACTGGAACTGTTCCCGCTTAGTTATCAGAACTGGCTTGACCGGGGGGGGGGGGGGGGTGGGGGCTGCATGATACAGGCAATGTCTTCAATGAGCTGCTTCTTGGAATCCAGTGCAATGCAATTGAGGCCTAGATCTTAAGGACTGCAGTTTTACAATGTATGTCTGCATCCGCTGCAGCTGCTTGAACATACATGTACAGAGTTTTGTATGTTGATGAATAAAGTCTTGACCTTATTTGCAAATAGAAAGTAAATAAACAATGATATTTAGCAGCGTTTATGATTAGAATTACATGGTAATAATTAAAATACAGTGTAGCTTGAATTTTAAAGTTTTATGCCATGCATCCTATAAGTTGACTGACAAATTAAGCACATTGGCATTGTAGATCACACAAAAACTGGAATTTGTAGAATTAGTTTGATAAGATAAAAATAATTAATCAAATCGGAAATAATTGTATATATGAAGAATGTGCAGCAGTCATGTTTTGGTTAATATTAATGATGAAATGTGATCCATTCGTGTAATTTGTCATGCATTAGCTCTTTGAGTATATCTTTAAGATTTTCTGATCCAATGTACTCCACAATTATATAGAATGTGTTATGATATGGTATGCACCATGGAAGCTGCTACAGAGGCGATATGTTACAATGGAGACTACATTCTCCTTTTTGATAGACCATCATGCCATTGTAATAATAGGTGGAATAAATTTTGGTTGTATATTAAAACCTCTTGTGTCAACTTAACCCTTTAACCTTCAAACGTTCTAGTTCAAACCATCAAACATCAGCTACGTAGTGCTCTTGAGGCATGTCTATTTGCAGGCCAAGAAAAGAGTACTCTTTTCAGATTTATCACTGGAATGACTGACTTGGTAGCCGAACCAGTCATTCCCGTGGTAAATTTTCAAAAATACTCATCCCTTGGCCTTCAAATGGACACTAACTGGCAAAACAAAAATTTAAATCTTCTTTAACGTTATCCATTTGATGGTGAAGGCGGCCAACATTTCAGTGGTAAGTTCATAAAAAAAAGTCTTTTGAGCGCTTTGAGGCACTGTTGACACAAGTGGGGTTAAGACCAGACAGGGTGTACAAATGTATGATTAGAAAGTATTTTTATCTATCTGCTTTGCCTAGTTGCTGGCCATGGCACAACAGGGACTACATATTTTTGGGTGACAATACGGTATGTTGAGCTACCGCTGGATAACACCTTCAATCTTGTTTTCGAATGGCAAATTCTTGTTTTTTCATCCACGGAGATAGTCATAAGCAAGACAAAGAAACAAGAATATTAACACTAGTCATATAACACATATCATATTGATGGTATTTGTAATAGTACTAATATATATGTTTTCATAACGCCGGCGTGCTTTCAGTAAATTGACCATAACAAGATAAATAATTTACGGATGAATGAAAAGGAAAAGAAATATGAGTAGCTGCAAAACAAATAATATGATATTTATAAACAAATCTTATGGATAAAAGCATCCAAATGCATGTAAGATATGAATGAAACACTATAACGTGTAGAAGTGAGTCAAATATACCAAAGTCTTCACTCAAAATTAAACATATTAATGCAATTTAAAATATGTGTAGGCCTTTATCCAGTCCCTATGGTGCTTAAGATGTTATTGTGATCTTTTCTCATAGTCATATTTACGATTGACTATGACGAGCTTTAGCTAGATAGAAATGAGATCTTACAACATTGCATGGTGAGAGAATAACATATATATATGAATGAGTTTGGCTTTTCAAATAGATCTCATCGAAACAGTTTATCTTTCGGTGATATTAGATTTAGGGCGGTAAACTGCAAACAGGATTAGTTGTGCATGCTTGCATATATGTTATTACAAGTTATATATGAATTTCATCAACTATCCGAAAAAATATAATGACTCTCATTTAAAAAAAATAGAGAAACGGGCTTAATCAAATAATTAGAACAGCAAAAATAAATTATTTTCATAATAAATTTGATGAACAAAAAACAATATAAAAGAAACCTGGAAACTGACTACATCATTAGTGAACAAGAAAACAGGGAATACAGAAACATGGCCGTTTATTTACAACAATACAGTCACAAATGACAAAAAAATAGCAGACAAATTTACTGAGTATACTAACATTGGACCCAGCTTATTAAAAGAAAATGCAACCAAACTTGAAAATACATGTACAGGACTATCTGACTCGTAGCTATCAACACCCGATTTCCTTAAATCCTATTGATAGTGAAGAAATGTACAAAATACAAATGCAAATTAACACACCTAAAAGCGATGGCATTGATAATTTTAAATGGAAAATATTCAAAGACTGTATTGCATAATATTAACTCCACTTGGTCATATTTGTAATCTACCACTGAAAAATTAGAAACTATACATTGAAACTCAGATGAATTTATAATGTAAAGATGACTTTTAATTTAACAAGATAAGCCCACGTCTCTATGCACCTGTAAATATGTTGTCTATTTGTCCCCTGTCTTATAGGATTAACTTAAACCTGAAGCTTATGTCCTATGTCTTAGTATCTCTTCCATTCCTACATGCATAATTTTTGTTGTTCTAGGTAGGGATGCATCGTTTATATATGCTCCTCTTTTGGTGGACCACCTATTGTGTTATCACAAATTATGCATAATATATCAATATAAATGAATTTGAACTTGACCTTGAACTTGAACTATATTAGGTAAATGAGTCATGCATCATAGGAATAGCAGAAGGACGATAATACATCCTTGATGATCACCACAGATTACACTCCTGTTTCCTGAACAAATTCCATTAAACTTTACACACACTTTTTTCTTTCTTTCAGATCAATAACTCTCCAGATTTTATACCATCTATCCGTATCGATATGCACTCTAAAGTGAGCCCATGTCTTCTTTTGGATTCTGATGTTGATATATGATGAATATGGCAATTCGCAAAAAGCAGCGCATATACAATAAAGCAAGCTCATCAAGCAACCAGGATAATGGCAAGCGACTTTGGGACAAATTCAATTAGACCTACTTAAAATCAATAAATCAGGACAATATCGGCATTGCTACTCTTGAATTTGATGGGAAAACGGCAATGACTGGCTCTGACAAAGCTTAAATCATAAACAACTATGTCACAACTGCGTTTACAAAGGAGGACAAAAGCAACATGCCTGAGTTGGGTTCCAGCAAATATCCAACAATGAATCCAATTAAAATCCGTGAAGAAGGTATCCATAAGCTACTGCAATACACCAACCCATCCATGGCCTCGCTGCCGTGATGACATAGGTGCAGGAATCCTGAATACGTGCGAAACGAAAATAGCCACTATCCTAACAGGCATATTCCAAAAATCATTAGACAGTGGAAAGGTCCCCTAAGACTGGATTGAAGCGAACATCTCACCCATCTCCATCTGTCATCTCTGCCATCAATTTCCGCCAAGATTATGGAACACATCCTAGTAAGTCAGATGATGGCATTCTTAGAAGAAAATAACATCCTCTATGAATATCAACATAGGGTCATAAGCAAACACCTGTTAATCGCAGCTAGCCATGACAGCCTTCGACCTATCCAAAGCACTCAATGCTGAACAACAATTAGACTCAGAAATTTTAGACTTCGCCAAAGTCTTCAACAAGGTTCCACACGAGCGGCTCCGCTACGAACTAGACTACTATGGCATTCGAGGCAACCTTACAACTGGATACGAGGCGTCCTCATCAATAGCTCGCAGCAGGTAGTGATTGATGGCTGTATATCAGAATACAAACCTGTCACATCTGGGGTTCCTCAAGGCACGGTTCTGGGTCCCATATTATTCCTCATATTCATAAATGACATGACATTAGAAATACAATCACAAATTCGACTTTCTGCAGATGATTGCCTGCTCTACAATATCAATACAGACGAGCTCCAATGCGATCTAAGCAAACTCTCCACCTGGGCTGACGAATCGCAAATGAACTTTTATATTGACAAATGCCTCATTCGCCAATTCTCAAACAGTCATAAGATACCGTATAGCTATTCCATGTTTGGCAACAAATTAACATTAGTTGGCCACCAACCATACCTCGGAATAGTGCTAGACAGCAGGCTAAACTGGAACCACCACATAAACAATATCAGCGGTAAAACCTTCAGGACACTAAACTTCCTGCAAAGAAACATGCGTAGATATCACCAGTCAATCAAGCAAAAAGCCTACAACACACCCGTACAGCCAGCGTTAGAGTAGTATGCTCCAATCTGGGACCCGTACACGAAAACTAACATTAATAAAATGGAAACGGTTCAATACAAAGCACCTCGGTTTGTCCTACAACAACGCAAGCCAACCACGTAAGTTAAGCCGACCTTACAAGACAACTAAACTGGCAGTCCCTAGAACAAGAGCCCAACAACGGTTAATACCCCTATACAAGATAACATACCAACTAGTCGGGCTACCACCAGCCTACATACCATCTCTAGCCAACGGAAAGACACCGCGTTCTCAGAGCCTCTAATTTTTACCATACCACTCAACATTAGACGTCTTCAAATTCAGCTTCATTCCGTGAACAATACCACTGTAGAATAAACTACCATCGCAGCTTCATTCCGTGAACAATACCTCTGTGGATTAAACTACCATCGCTGCCGAAATATTCAAATATAAGACACTTTTTCTATGTAAATGATAGTCTATGACCATTTACTTCTTTTTTCCATTGTCTTGAGTCTTACATGTGGTTTAGTTGTCATCCACAAATGTTTTGCAATGTTAGGTTGGTATATCTGGTAGATCATTTATATATATATATATATATATATATATATATATATATATATATATATATATATATATATATATATATATATATATATATATATATATATATATATATATAAACGATTATAGGGATCTTGACATTGCTTTTGATGACCTCTGTCCAGTCTGATACTAACTGTGTCAGTGATCCTCACTTTCTGTTTTCTATTATTTAGCTAGTGTCCTCTCCACATAACAAGATTTTTCTCCAATAGAAATTAGGGGACTATTATCTTTAGTTGCAGTAAATCTATCCAAGAACTCGTTTTACCAGATATATGAAAATCTACAAATGCTTCTCAGTTATGCTTGAGCTCATCTGTGCCGTACAGCATGTAATGCTTCTGTGACATCTATTCAGACGGGTTTTGTTTTCAGTCTATTATACTATTCCTGCGATTGTTCTTATGACCTACCGCACATAACGCGAGCAGCGTGCTGACAGCTATGGCCAGATACATCATAGGTTACACAGTCGGTCAGCCTCTGTGCATTCCTACCACAATAGAGATTGGCCATATAGACTCTTCCAGTTACAGGCGGGGACATCGTTGTACCCATCGACCGTGCATGTGGTACACTAATAATAAAAACAATAATTATAATTATTATTATTATAGTTTGTTTACTATGTGCAAATACTTAAATACGTTACAACGTCACAATAAAACCAATGACACGGACCGTAAGAACTACATACAACAATTACTGGCCATTGATGGTGATGATGATGATAATGATGACGACGACGACGACGGCGGCGGCGGTGGCAGCGGCGGGTGGCGCAGCGGCGGCGAAAACGGCGGTACTGATGGTGGTGGTGTGTGTGTGTGTGGTGGCTGTGGTGGTGGTGATAACAATGATGCTGAACATGAAATTGTCTACTAGCCAAACAGCTACTGTATATACATGTTATTGCACATTGTATAACCCCATATGTCATGATGTGCCCTGAGCTGTAAATAAAATTGTACTTGAACTAAGCCATTACTGGCATCTGTGTATCAGTACAAACCACTTCGCACATAGTGCATTATCTTTACTTCACCGTTACTTGGGTGGGACAGTTTGATAAATCCATATTTGTTTCATTTGTCACTTATTAAGAACAATGTCGGGGTGTAGCCAGATACAAGCAATTTGTTATTAATTTAGCTCTTTGGATCCTGAATTCCCAGAATCCCTATTTCTGGGTAACTAAACAGGTAAACTGTCGGACTTTTTAAATCTAATTTGACTGCCATAGGCAGCAACATCGCCCAGTCAAATTAGTTTTGACATATCTAACAGTATTTTACTGAATTAGTAAATGAGATTTCGAATTATACATTTTGGGTTCAGAGAGTTAATGGTAATAAATAATCTGTTCATACTTCAAGCCCATCATCCTGCACACTACCCGTGCTGAATTCCTGCTAATGATCGGTCCACACAGATATCCCCAGGAACCGTCAATCATGATCTGCACATCACCCTGGACGCGATCACCATTGACAAGACGTATATCAGTGATATTGGCAGAAGCTCTGTAGCTCACTCCTGAAAGCAGACATTCCAAACGATAAGAACGCATTTTGTCTGATTAGAACGTCCCAATTTGAATAATTTCTTCATTCATATGAGGCCTGGTGAGAATGTACCAAATTACCAATTCGATTTAAATTTACTTAACATTTTAGTGGGGAGAATTAAGATTAAACTGTCTCTTCAAACGGATCATGAGTGGATATCTGTTTGTATTTTTAATTGGAAATCTACAAAACAATGAGTTGAAGCTGAGAATTTTGATGACCCGTTTCCTCACAATGGTAACATACGGATGTACAACTTTGTTGACAAATGCAACATGTATTAAAATGTACTATAATTATATTTAATCTATTTTCTGAAAATCTCGGCTCATTGTTGCAATTCAACAAGCGGAAAAACCTGCGTTACGACAGCCATATAAACAGTCATCGACCATTAATTAGAGGATCTTGCTCTCGAGGAAAATGTGTTCAGTAGATAAAGACTGAGGTAAAACACAGTGAAGTGTGGCTAGAAACAGACTGCTTATGTAAGCTGGTTGGCGGTAAAAAGTATGTTAAATAAGTGAATCATCATCATCATCATCGTCATCATTATCATCATCATCAATCGTCGTCATCATCATCGGCATCATCATCAGCTAACGTGTAATAGATTGGATTATGACGTCAGATACTCGAGTGACAGATCGAATCCTTCCATTAATTCTCGTACAGTAGTGGAAATGTATCATACTGCTATACTTACAGAATCATCGTTTTTAGATATATATCCATTGAAATAAGTTGCATACGAAGACAATATTAGCTGTGTTAACTAAACGCATTTCACCTACCCTAGTCACGAATCAATGAAGCTGCACATTAACGTTAATCAAAATGTGTAATGAATGGCGTAACAAAATCCGTTACGAACAGTCCGTCAGTTGTACCAATTGTCTTTACCATTTACTAAGCATGTTGTTGAATATTTTGAAACTAATTTGACCGTGTGTTGTTGCTAGAGATGGGCATGGGGTGGGGGGTGTGTGGGGAGGGGTGTGTGTGCGCATAACTAAAAGTGGATTCATCCATTATGAAGACCATTTTGTCTTGAAAGCATTTCTACCGTTCCTACATGAAAACCCCTAGGAAATAGTGAAGAAACATGCTTGTTTCCGTATACTCCATGTTTTGGACGAAATAGTTTCAAGCAATCCTGACATATACTAAAGCCTTACTACAGTCAATAGAGACATCGTGTTGATGATTACAATTCTGATTAGGTACACTGTTTTGCGCACAATCAGATAAAGATTGTTCAGTCCCTTTGCAATTAAATCCAGTGACCCATATGGTTCCTGTTCCGAGGGGTCTCCATCGCCAGCCCCTAACAACACCTTGAGATTCGCTAATAATAATAATAATAATAATAATAATAAAAATAATAATAATAATAATAATGAAACGTTGAGCCACAATTGATCAGTAGTTTTTAGATACAGTTGCGGACACAGACATACGGATGGATGGCAGGACTGACGGATGTACGGACAGGCGGACGGCAAGGCGGTCGGATGGATGGATGTCCAGAAATGGACAGCGTAAGCTTTAATTCTATATATAATCTTGTATTAATTGTTCTTATTTTTCAGTTTCTAAATTCGTTCAACTTATATCGCTCTAGCGTTTGGTGTTAGCATTGATTTTTTCTGAATAAATCGGAGCTAATCTAAAAAGAATAAATTTTGATCTAGATCTAAAACGGCTAATAATTTCAGTGGTCGAGTTGGTAAAGGACGCAAGTCTGGCAACCCTGTGTCAAACCTTTCACCATCCAAAAGCGTTCCTAACCAGTCTGTCCATGCTTTTTAGAGACTGGTTAAGGTGTACTACCATGTG
This sequence comes from Chaetoderma sp. LZ-2023a, assembly GCA_034401795.1. Lineage (NCBI taxonomy): Eukaryota > Metazoa > Mollusca > Caudofoveata > Chaetodermatida > Chaetodermatidae > Chaetoderma > Chaetoderma sp. LZ-2023a. The sequence continues at coordinate 23,713,854 of CM067368.1, read as the reverse complement.
GTGCAATGCTTTTGCAGAGCATTTTGCCTCAGACGCTCTCGTGAAATCCCTCAGAATGAAAATGACAGAGATGAACTCGTTTTTTTCCCCTGCCTTACGAGATGACGAGATTTTGAAATCGACCAGCCTAATAAATTGAAATTGGGCTCATAGCTGCTTGGGAAATCTAATCAAGCATTATGAAAGCAAATTGGACACATTAAAGGAAAAGGTTGCCGAATCTAACAGCATTCTCGATCTATACAGAGTCAGAGGCATAGCACTGAAATGAGGGTAGGCAAAGCTCTAACAATCACAAGTTTTTGCAAATTTTTGACAGAATAATTTAGTGAGGAACAAAATAGAGCGATACCTGTTCCAACACCAGCGACTACACCAAGTTCATATTCAGATTCACGTTCAACAATGAAAAACAAACGACAACGTTCACCAACTACCTTCACACATTCGCCTACCACTTCCAAATGGATAACTCTGTATACATCACCAGCACATGGTGTTGATGATGTAACAGACCAGCGGCAGGCTCTCACAAAGACCAGTTCTCCCCCAGTGCGCCGTTGTTGGGATAGGACACTCACATGGCAACGGCCAAGTAGAATATAGATGTAGTCATGACTGAATCGTAAAAGCCGGGATTTGTTAAGCATTCGCAAATTACATAAGATGACGCTCCACCATGTGATATAGTCAGACCTATCGACCAATCATTATATACACATATGATTCGCAAAATATTTATTTATACGTACATACGTATGTACGTACGTATGTGCGTGCGTGTGCAATAGTCAAAAATTTCCTGGTGACAATTAACTATTTGGATTCGTGACCTCTGTGTCATAACTTTGTCCTGTGATAACACACATGGTAAATATGCCAATATTTCGACACACTTTTCTCTGATTAATGCCGAATTTGAAACATCAATCATTGGTGACGTCATGTTGTACTATGGGTGGTAAATTTATTATTGTATTTTTTCTCTACTATTAAGGTAATATAGCTTCGACTTAGCGACACCTGTGGTGAAAGGAATGATAAATCTGATTAATATTATATTTGATTTTGTGATTGTTTCGTATGTATTGTATTTGTCTCGTATATCTTAAGTCTTTGTACCCTTTTCAGCGTACTCGGGTTGGTGGTGGTGGTGGTGGTGGTAGTGGTGGTGGTGGTGGTGGTGGTGGTGGTGATGGTGGTGGTGGTGGTGGTGGTGGTGGTGGTGTGTGTGTGTGTGTGTGTGTGTGTGTGTGTGTGTGTGTGTGTGTGTGTTGTGCGTGTTGTGCGTGTGTGTGTGCGTGTGCGTGTGCGTGTGCGTGTGCGCGCGTGCGTGTGTGTGTGTGTGTGTGTGTGTGTGTGCTGATGCGCGTGCGTGCCTGCGTGCGTGCGTGCGTGCGTGTGTGGAATGAATGGGATCAAACTACATACCCATATCCCATCATTCGGCAGACCACTCTGGCAGCATCATTGTTAAACTCTCTTTCACAAATGCTTCCCCATTCGTTGTTCACGAGAACCTCTACCCGACCAAAGCGCATTTGTAGATCACCACCCTCAGCAAATAGGCGGATTCCTTCTATGCTTGCTGTGTCAAATACATGTTAGCTAATATCACAGTGAAAGGAACATAGCTCCGTCACGAACACCGAAAGTCCATCAATAAGTTATACGAATTCACCTTTCCAGAGTACCCACCCATCATATGACGTCATAATGAACTGCGTGATGTGTACAATGACATCATAATGAATGACGTCATTAATGACGTCCATAAGTACGTAATGAACGCATATTTGAAGACGGTCTATGCGTTGTTGTACAAATTGTTTGCTTTTACTATTTAATAAATATTCTGTTGAATATTTTGAAACTAATTTGACTGGGCGCTGTTGCTGCTATAGGCAGCAGCAGCACCCAGTCAAATTAGTTACAAAATATTGGACAGGTCCATTGTATGTTTTTAATGAATTTATAAATTAATCAACACGCTGATGCTTATTTTGAATAAGCAGCAACATGCCCAGTCAAATTAGTTTCAAAGTATTCGACAGCTGCTTACCTGTATTGTTCACCCTGAAAATTAAGTTGTGGAAATTCAGGTTACAAAGTGTCCTATCGATTCCAAGATACGTAAAATGAAAGCGGATCTTAATTAGGAAAGGGCGGGACATAGCTAGAAATGGGCACCCCCAATCTAGAACATATTTTTACATGTTTTCGTGGTACATGGTCTATTGGCTTGAAAGTAATAACAATTACAACAAACAATAACACACATTAGTTATAAAAAGAATGACAATGTGTCCACTTATATTAACAACACGTATATATTGAATGCTGTCTTTTAACATTGGTAAAAAAAATGAAGATATTTCATTAATAGATGTCCATTTACAGGCCAAGACAAGACTATTTTTAAAGATATCCCACTGAAATGACTGCCGATGTTATCGAGCACGTTCTTCCAGTTGTAAATGTAAAAAAATAGTCCTCTCTTGATCCGCAAATGAACATTCCTCAAGACCACTACAGAGGCTAGTTTTGTCCGGCCTCGGCGTGAAAGAGGTAATATTATTATACGCTTTGATGATTTCATCAGAAAAATTATTTCATCTCTACAAGTCTGACAAGAATGTATACAATTGCAGCATATTATTTTGGATGCTAGAATGCGGTTCTGAAATGCGTGCGTGCGTGTGTACATGCGTGCATGCATATGTGCATAACTTACCACCAACTGGATAGATTTCTATCTGTGCTCTGACAACCTGCAAGATAACACTGAGAGTAACGTCATTTGAGCTTTGTAAGCAGCAGTCTAGTTATCATTGGCATCATAAGGAGCACGAAGAACACGAACACCATGATAATTTTGGAGCAATAAAAAAAGCATTGATTCTTATTTTGAGCTTGGCAAAATATAATCCAGTGTATGAAAGACTGGTATAAACTTGGTCGACTATGCCAGATAGACCGTGTTTGAATATTACAATTTCGTCATTAGAGCCATAGGGTATATCCATTTACTGAACAATGGCAGTACATTGAAGGAAACTATTTTATGTCCTTCTCAGGGGGTTGTTGGTAAGCTGGATGTACATATTGTTTGTGTTTTCTTTGAATGCCTTACTTATTTTAGCGAAGTGTGTCTCGTAGAAATGGTATCGTTTTAGAATACCCATAGATATTGTTTCTGTAGACGCTTAAATAATGATTGTTAGCATGGTTATAAATGAGAAACAGATAACTACCATCACTCAATGCGTTGGTCAATTGAATGCTTACGTGGACACAGGCTAGATGGCTCAAGGCACATTATAAGCTCGAGGAGACTTAGTCATCACTTCCAGAACAAACTTTCCTTGTTGTTCAATCTGGACAAAGTCATCGCTTACCAGACTATTCAAAGGTTTCTCCACGTATCTGAATCCAAACCACCATTGCTCATAGACATGCATATATGGCAATGCAAGTATTAAACTTTGACCCCCACCTACATCTGCAAGAATTCCCAGAATCGTCACTAAGTTGATATTCTGTTATCACATAAATACATGTAGAAAACAGCATTTAGTCAATGTAAACTGAAAGAAGAGTTGAATATCAACTAATAGATTAGAATATAGGAATAAATACGAGTTTAATATTGTCAGCGCCCAGGCAAATTAGTCTCATAATAGTCAACAGAATGTTTATAAAATTGTAAAACCATCAAGGACATACAATCCGTCGGACAATTCCAGCTTCATGATGGAGTATTCTCTGTCAATTATGATTGCGACTTCAGCCTACATGTGACGTAATTGATTATATCATATACTTGAGTGATAGAGCGGATCCATCAATTGCTTGACATATGGAATATTCTTATTAAAGGCAAACTTGGTCGACCAACACTCTCTTTTCTGGACAGCTGTTGGCGGGTCTTTAAGACATGTGCTCGTAAGACCACCTGTCTTAAAGAACCGCCATCTCATATGGCAAATGACTTATCTAAAGAGACTATTTGTATTTAGTGACAATTTATTGGTAGCGTCACCCCCCCCCCCCCCCCCCCCCCACCCCACCCTCACCACAACTCACCCCCCCCCCCCCCCCCCCCCCCCCCCACCTCCGCACCACCCCTAACACCACAAGGAGCTGACATTAGATATGCCAGTTTTGTGCTGAGTATAGAGTAGTCGTCTAAGAGCCGTTTAAAGGTGCATATTCACAGTAAAATTTCTGAAAATAAAATTGCTTAAATTATACACTTTTAGAGGCTTGAACCGTGAGCCTATATGTAATGAAACGAAAAAAATCTTAACATATGATGAATCCATTCCATATAAATTAATATAATTTTTTAAGTTGCGAAATTGAAATAGAGGCACTTGTGCCAGAGGAACACGGTTTGCTAATTTAAGTCGACCCCTTGTACTAGCAGGATGAAAAATTTACTTAGAACATGGGTTCTAGAGAACTTAAGGGAACCGGTTAAGAATTGCGTGATGTAAGTCCAATGGTACAAGTTACCATTTGCCCACTTGCCCAGGGCAAGTGAAAAAGGTAAAGGGCAAGTCAATGTTATAAATCAATTGCCCACTAAGCCAAGACACACATTTTGGTAATTAGTCGATCGGTAATAGTCCCACAAATATTTTAAATGCATTCTTTTCGGTCTATGCTGTCTGACCAGGGTTCATTATATGACCTTCTGAAATCATTTTCACCTCAACTCTTCGCACCGTAAAATAAGGTCGCAGATTTATATACATTTTCATGAAGTTTAAGAAGAATTTGATTAATAACAAGGTGGCACATCTATGAAAATAGTCCAGCAAATGTCTCGATATTTGGAATTCCTTATTTTGTTTGCCACACAATTTTGGCATGTTTGGATAATTTATTTAGATTGCTTGGTATCTTTTGCCGTTTACATCTACACGATTTTTCAGTAAATATACCATGTTTCAATCGGTCAGGGCAACTGAAAATGATTCAGAGTAATTGTTTTTTAATTTTGGCTTGGCCGGATGACAAGCATCTGAAGAAGTTAAGTTACATCACTGTTTAAGTTATCTAGAAAACTGTTTCTAAGATTATTTAACCCGTTATCTCATTTTGAACGCGGCGATACCGGAAGTCTGTTGAATATTTTGAAATTAATTTAACTGGAAGCCGTTGCTGCCATGCACGCATTACGCTCATCAGTAACGTCATATGCCATTATGCTGATATTTGATTGAATTATATAACGTGCATGTGCTTCGGACGGGTTGTTCCGACCACCGGTGATGCTATTTCAGTAAAACGCAAGTGCGCATGTCCAGGTATCACTGACTGACGCAGACGACCAGCAGCATATATAGCCTCCAAGCGGGACTCAATTCTCTTTCAGAAGCCATCACATGACTCATGTACCGGATGAGGACTCCCATAGCAAACGTTGATGCACTTCGTTTCTTCATGTTAATGAGTCAATATTGTAATAAAGAGAATAAGGTCCAACCCAGGAACAGAAGATGTGGACTCATCAACTCTATCTGCATCAAGAGTTTGCCGTTGTGTGTACTATATACATTAAATGCTCAAAGATCCTAGATATACTACACCAGGCCAGTTGAAATGAAGATGAGCTACGACTAGTGGGACTGTTGCTTGCAGACACGAATTTAAGAGTTCGAGTCAAGTCAGGGAAGTCCGTAGAGCTTGAGACATAAATCGGCTCCCCACAGGGAGATGGTCGATCTCCTTTCCTTTTCTCTTGTTACCTTGCTGCTGCATTGAAATCCGTGCGGGAAAGTTCCACAAGACCAAACCCCCCAATGTCAATACTGGGTATGCCGCTAGAGATGGAATATGCCGATGATGTGGACTTCATAGATAAGGAAAAGACACCCCTTGGCGAACGTTTCCCAATAGCTGCAAGCAAGCTAACAATTGGGAATCTCTTTATGAATGAACCCAAAACAGAGTTCACCCACATATACCGATCTACAAAACCTGAAACTAAAGAAAATGACGATCCACTTCGTCGCGGCGAACCATGGAGGAAAAGTAGAATCCTGGTCCCACGGGTTTGCAGTACTGCTGACATTGCTGTACGCTGCGTCATGGGGAAACATAGCTTTCCAGTCATTTTGGAAGCTATGGATTCGTCAAAGATGCCCTTGATCAAAGGACTACGTTTATATAATGCAACCTGCGTATCATTGATGCTGTATAACTGTAACAGCTGGACAGCTAGCTCCAAGGGCAGCTCTAGACTCACTCGATGCCTGCCACCGCTAACGCATACGCACCAATCCTGGATCACTGGACACCGATGGCCAGACAGCATAATTCTCAATGATGCCCTACAAAATATTGTAATACGTCCTACTTCTGCAATCAGCCCTCCTTCGCTTTTGCCCACTGTGTCTTCTCCCCAGCCGAAATCGTTAGCGTCCTCAGATCCATTCTTGTCTTGAGCGTACCGAGTCTCGCTTTCTTGAGGTCACCCTGTAGCACACTTGGCAGTTTTATGCAATGACATCTTCTCCTGGATTTGTCTTTTCCTGCTCCGAGTAGGGTGATTTCCAAGGCTCTCTATCTTAGCACATGGCCAAACATGGACCATCTTTGCTGGACGACCTTTACACACAGGAGCGACGTATTACACATATTTGATAGAGCAGCATAACGCTATATATAGCAGTATAACGTGTGTAATAACTAGTGACTAATCTAGCTATGCCCCGCCCATTTCTAGATATGTTCTGCCCACGATTTGCGCGTGTTGGTATCAATTTATATACTTTGATCACTGAATTTCCGGAACCCTAATCTCAATTAAAATAACCATACAGGTAAGTTGGTTAATATTTTAACACATATGTTACTGAACGCTATTGCTACCTATGGAAGCAACAACGCGCAGCAGCAGCGCCAGCCAAATTAGTTCAAAATATCCCACAGAATGATTAATAAATAGTAAATCAATCAAAAACTTACACTTCGTACACTTGACGGATTAAATAAAAATATTCATGACGGAGATTCCTCTATTGATAAAGAGCAAATCCTACCTTTAGCAAGACAAACGCCAGCACGACACTTGCTATCTGCATTATGTTTGTAGATGAAGACACCTGGCGCCGTGACTCTGTCACTCTGTCCTATGTCCAAAGCCTTTTAAATCGTTCTTATCACAACGTTGCACGGACCTGACCTGTAAGATAGGCCGGGTAAGTATGTTAGCACAATTTATTTTAATGAAGGACGAGGGAGTCTTAGGTCATGTATAGGACTAAGACTGGGGAGTTAGGTTATCGGTAAAACAGGGGAGTCTTCAGACATATAACGTCAGCCGAGAATTGACTAGGCTTATTTGCAGCCGGAAATCTGACTTTTACATCCAGCCTATCAATGGGGAAGGTCAATGTTACATAGTGTTATCAGAATTTATGGATATTTTCTCAGTTTTAAATAGGTATATCTGCAACTAAGTTAGTACAATGCGATAATTTTGGTCACATATTCACAGATTCTGCTTATTGTGATTGTACATCAGCAAAATGTCAGACAAGGAGAAGCTGCCGCCAAGAAAACGCAGTACAACATTTACTAATGAAAAACTATTGGGTATATTTCTGAGGTAAGATGGAAGGCTTAACCATGACCTTGTGTTAGACAATGTGTTAAATGACAGGAAATTAAGCAAACTACATTCCCTATCCCCACTTGTCCGGACTTTAATGCCAGCATGCCAACACGATTGACTACACAGATAGATCTAGTTAATTCTTATGAAGTTCAGTTGGCTTTGCCAACTTGCCAACTTGTTCAAGGAACAGGTTGTTGCTCGGAGAAGCCATTTCACTTATTTTGATTGATCAACACTATATTTATTTGGTCTAGAGAACATTGCTATATTAATCTCTGAGACAGTACTGTAGTATATCAATAAAGTAAACTATGAGAGGGGAGTGGAAGAG